>PVJD01009037.1:0-66732 GCA_004026545.1 Mormoops blainvillei
AAAAAAAATAGTGGATTACCAATTGTTAAGCAATACGGAGGGGTTCTACATGATACTTGTGTATAAAGTAGTCCCCCCTTATCTGCAGTTTCAATTTCCACTGTTTCAGTTACTCAAAGTCAACAGCGGTTTGAAAATATTAAGTGAAAAATAGAAATGAAAAATTCTAGAAATAAACAATTCATAAATTTTAGATACCCAGCCCCTCTGAGTAGCATGATGAGGTCTTGCTCAGTCCCTCTTCATCCCGACCGGGACTTGAGTCATCCTCTGGGTAAGCGTCTCCAGCTGCGTGTTAGTCACTTAGTAACCCTCTGGGCTTGTCAGGCCCACTGTCACAGTATCCCTGTGCTTGTGTCCAAGTCACCCTTATTTTACTTAATAATGGCCCCGAAGTGCAAGAATAGTAATGCTGCCAATTCCAGTATGCCAAAGAGAAGCCTTAAAGTGCTTCCTTTCAATGAAAAGGTGATAGTTCTCCATAGTGCATGAAAAATGCTTAGTTAAGATGGGAAAGACATTAAAGTTGTCTTTAATGACAACGGGTGGAAGACTTGAATGGAAAACGGTAGGTACAGAGTTTGGCACTGTGTGTGGCTTCATGCATCGACTGGGGGGTCTGAGAACATCTTCCCATGGATGGGGACAGGGGGCTACTGTATATTTATTTTTTTTACATTCTTCTGATTCTTCCAACAACAGACTAACACCTTGGATGGCTAGGACGTCAGTCTTAGTTTCAGGATCAGGGTGCTGCTCTCTGACCCAGCTCAAGTCAGACCCCTGTCAAGCTGTCACAAAACATTGTCCCCACCTCAACTATTACTGCACTGCCCACTTAGTACGGTGATGTGTGTTGTCTGATCTCTCTCCACCAGCTACTGTCACTGGAACCATGTTTCGTTCATCTGTGAATCTCACATTTTATACAGTGATTGGCGAACTGTTGATGTTCAATAATTATTCTTTGCTGAGAAAATAAATGACCAAAAACTGGTCTACAGCTTTCTGCTCAGCACCAGGCAGATTTATTTAAAAATAGAAATGCTTTTCTCCTTTACTGTTCTGAGTATTTCAATGTAGATTAATTAGTTAATGAAAAGCCACTTGTTACAGTTAGGGGCTTGAGGGAGAAGAGACTATAGCAGGGCCCAGGCGGTAGAAAGAGCTATAGTAACATATATATTGGAGGGTTTCACATGAATTAAACATAGTTTCATGAAGTACAACTTTATAGTATGATTCACTCTGAAATGTGTAGATCTTTATTTTAAATTTCATAGTTGGGGATAGAGACAGAGATACAATAGAAATGTGTAGTTATCTCTTGCAAGATAGTTTTGACCTATAAAGTAAAAGTTTACAAGAATTCTCAATAGAGCTCTCTAAGTCTGTATGAGACTAGTATATGTATTTAATAAAGAGCTTAGATATGGAGCAACTAAAAATAAATGAGAATATATTATAAAATAAAACTAAAATTATAAATTACTATCTAAAAAGCACCTTTGAAAACAATGACTGAACACCTTTATATCCTGGTATTTTACAGCTTATATATTTTTACTTTATTTTTTGGGGAACTCACATCTCTATTTTATTTAAAAATTTAAAAAAATTGAATTATGCTTAGCATACAATATTATATTAGCTTTAGTTTACGATATAGTGATTAGACATTTATATACCTTACAAAGTAATAAACCCGATAAGTCTAGTATCCGACACCATGCACAGTTATTACAATATTATTGACTATATTCTCTGTTCTGTATTTTACATCCCCATGTTTGTTTTTATAACTGGCAATTTGTACATCTTAAGTGCTTGCATATATTTGAAAAATAGTATTGCATATTCCTTCTAAAGATTTCAATAGGAGAATTATTAATATTTTCAGCTTTCTGCGTTTATTCGCCCCATGCAATCCTTGACCAATTGAGTGTGTACCTCTCAGTACTTTTGACACATTTCACAAATCTGACTCATTGTGTTTTCTGACATTGAACCAGTCTGGGGTCACATTTAGAAATGAGGACTAATAATTACCTTAGATGCACTCCGTAGTGGTTAACCCAAGGGAATGCGGGCATTCTGCCAGAATGTGAATGTAACCAAAGCAATTTTGGTTACAGCTGATTTGTGGTTTGATCTTTGGAGATGTACTTAACCTTGATCTAATAAGTTTTAGGAAGTCATTGCAATTCAGTGGAGTCAAATGTGGCAAGTGCCTAAAGACAATGACTTCACTGCATATATGTTATCAACTGGATATTTTTCTTAGCTAGAAAGGGAAATGAGTTTTTCATGTAATTTATATGATATAGGATAATAGAAAGGTAGTCAGCTGTCTTATAAAATAATTAATGATTGATTATCCCAGTAGCCCAGGAACAATACATACTCTACTGGAAAAAGTTTTCTACAGGAAAATGGTTTTCCATTATATTTGATATTCTCCAATTTGGAGATCAATATTGTTATGAGAAAGAGACAGGGGGAGGTTTATATTTTATATGTGTTAATACAAAAATATTTAAAATTTTACATTACATGTATTACAAATTGTTATTACAAAAATATGTATTTTATTACAAACATTAAATGAGCACAGAAATAACAAATAACAACTTAACTAAATCACAAAACATTAGGACAAAGGCTACCAAGATACTGCTTGAAGCTTGCAATGGGTGATTTTCAGACAAAATTAATATTTTACCCTACAGTGAGTAAAATGCCTAGAAATTATTATTTCAAGCTTACCTACATGCATATATTTAAAACTTGCAAACAGGCATGAGGAGAGCACAGATTATTTTCTCAGTTTAAACAGTAGCTTTTATGAATACAATTTGACCATGATTTATCCTCTCATATTTTGGATCATTTCAAATATAATGTAAAATAGAGACTTTTTGCAAGTGATGGCTTTTCACTATGTTATGCTCCGTAGAGCTGAAAGCATATTTTCCTTACCGAACAATTTTCTGTGTGTATGGAGAGGAGCGAGTTTTAGTTCTGTTCCTTATCTTGGCCCGGCAGACTGAAACATTGATTTATAGTCACATATCGTTAAACTCAATCTATTACGATGGATTTGTGTATGCTGTGAAATTTGTGTATGCTGTGAAATTTGAGTAACGGAGGTAGTAGTGTCCTACTTTATTTTTGTACACACATCAGACAAATCACAAGCCAGTGAATGTAAATCCACCTTCTCATCAGTTCTTAAAAATACGTATTTGTAAAATGTCACCTTTTATCTCTTTTCTGTAAAAATGTAAATTGTGGGTGGAGTTTTATTCTTCTTTATTTTAGCTACTGTATGCAACTCATCGGAAAAGTCAACTGTTTCCTTTCATTCCTACTCTAATGCATTTGGCTTGAGAACACAATATTTTATAATATTAGGGCCGACATAATATTTATTTAGCAATAAATTTTAGTAGATATATTCATATTTTGACCAAGGATATATATATGATAGGAAAAGCCTTACAAACCTTATAACCAGAAATTATGTTAAATAGTGAAGTAACTTAGAGGTCAAATGAATATTGCTATATTCAAATGGGCACAACCATCTTTCTGGTTTTTTGCATATCCAATAAAAACTAAACTTTTTGAACTATAGTTCTTAGCTTTTATGTATGTAGCAGATATAAATAAAAATCAGTCTTTGTTATCTATTCATTTTCCTTATCTTTTAACACATTGTTTTACTTTAACACTACGTAATTATCTCAACTCGTGTGGCATATAAATATAGAACACCAAAGTACAAGAAACATGAATTGGGTGGGTCGTAGTATACCAAGATTGTAGAGTCTTCTCCGAAGAGTCTAGGAAAATTGCGCGAGAGAGTATTAGTGTGAAGTTAGTGCATGCTGAATTTTTAGTAGACGAAGCTTTGTGTTTTCTCCCTCAGAGTGAAAGCCAAGTTCAGTAGTGAAATAATTTTTTTCATTCCAGATTGAACATAGTTTATTATAATGAGAATTTATCATATCAAAAAAAAAGCTTCCTGTCTTCCACGATAGAGAAGACAGACCCTTTAGAAGAAACAAATATTTAGAAAATACTTAAAAAACTGAGATGAATTTTAGGCTGAGGTCTTGTACAGGAACACAACTGTAGATCCTAATTCTGGAAATAAGAGTCCTGTCTATCTAAAAGTGATAGCAGTCAGTTAGAAATAAGATCCATTGACCTCTGACCTGAGATGGTTTCTCTTACTTTCCCTTACTTAAGATGGTTTCCCTCAGGAAAACACATGCTGAAGAAAGAGGTCCATTTACAGAAGGCGGCAAAATAGCCAAACCTGCAGTAGTCCTCTCCACATTTTTTTAATACTGCTCTACTTATAATTCAGGGAGGTAATTTAGGAAATACACTGCCGCTTACCACAAACTGTCTTGACAGTGAAACATACTACCCTGGTCAGAGCCCCATTTCCCTAATGGTGATTAAACCTGGGCAGAGAGCCCAATGTAATAAAAACAGTCTCAGAGCTTTCTCACTAACCTTAGCCTGGGAAAAGCAACATTGGGGGTTTTATTTCTTGAAAAATACACAATGTCCATATGATTAAATGCTCTTCAGTTTCCTTTCAACCTCAGGCTGCACATTCATGTCTTAATTGTGCCAGCTGTTCTTTTAACCCATCACCTAAATATTGCTCTTGAATGTATTCTGTCTTGATGCAAAGCCTTTTAAGTTTTCTTTATTATAATTCATCTTTCTTACACTAAACAAAATGTCTTTTCTCATTGGAGAAAAGTGAGCCCTTGGAGGAAAAATTAAAACAAAGATTTTTTAAAAATTCTGCATATATTAAGGTAAATCTTTTTCCTGTCCTAATTGAATTCAGTTAAGCATTCAAAACTTTACCGCAAAGATAGACTGAGCTATTTTTCTTTTTAAAGGAGGCCAAGTCTTGCTGGCACCCATGACAAAGACCATACTGTGTGAAGGCAGGTTGCCAGCAGGGTTCACAATCAAGGCCAGGGTTTGACTCCGTCCGCTCAAAGCTTCTCCAAGAGTCATGCAGTGAAGCCACCTTGCAGGCCAGTGGCGTGTGTTCTGTGCAAGTATTTTCTCTGCTTTTCAGGTGGTAGAGTTGGAAACAAAGAAAGCGATCGATTCACTTTCTCTTATGCAAAAAACTGAATGATGGCATTGGGGGCTGCTGGGCGAAAGGTACTGAATAACCTATATCATTTTTGCAACTTCTTGTGAGGCTTAGACTACTTTAGAATAAAAAGTTATGAAAAAGCGTGGATAATCAGAGCAACTAAATATAAATAAATCAAACTGTAATACAGAAGAATAGGTCTATCTTTAAAAATTCGGTTCAAAATTAAAGACAATAAAAAACAAATTTTTTCTTTCCATTGCTTCAGCTACATGCATGTGAGGCTTACTGTCTGTCTAAAACCCTTTACAATAGCATTTAGTGGAGGAAAGGAGAGCATTAGGTTATTCTTTAATGAAAGCGAAGTGGATTTTAAATGGCTAAGTCTGTCCCTGTCTGTCTCTAGGTTTCCTTCTCTTCCACCTCTTTTTTCTTTACCTTTCCTTTCACTCTGGCAGGTCTGACTTTACAAATTTTGCTAGAGTAGTGTAACTCCATTGCACTAGAGACCCCTCAGGGTAAAGTTTTCAGTAACGCCTGGTTTGGATCCAGTAGGTGGGAGGAAACAAACAAAAAAAAATCATGGCAAACATATCATTGCGGCTCCAGTCACCTATAAGGGAAGGACATAGCTTACGGTTGCTCGGAGCCTGCCTTCTCAAATCAAGCAGCACAGATCAAATCCCGATCATGCCCCTTCATGTGACCTTTACTGACTAATACCCTTATCTTTAGAAGGGATTGAACATAACATTTACTATGTCCTAAGGTTATTAAAAGGATCGTGTGAGGTAATATAGTTAAAATACCTAGAAGAGTGTCCAGTGTAGAATACTCAGTGAGTATTAGTGTACAGGTATTTGTCTAACTAAAAGCAAATGTTTAGTATTGCCAAGTCTTCAAAGTGCTCCTGGATATGGAAATACATGCTACAAAACCTCACGTAAGAGTGTGAAGTATGAAAAACAAGAGGCGGTTGTGTCGTGGGCACCCCGTGCTTCACAACTACTTTGTCTCTCTGGTTGCACGGTTCACTTTCCCAATGTATGTCAGGCAGGCACATGTAAATAATTTAGTTTCTGCTGCTGTTTATCATACATTATTAAAATACCAACTTGCGGTGACTGCTATCTTCAACTCACTGTAAGGTTCTACATTTTTATTTTGTTGGAAAGCTTCCCATTTCTTTTGTTGATTTATTGAAATATAAATTATTTTAATGATTGCCCTGGCATATTTGTCTTAAATTTAAGGGACTTGGCCATATTTTGAGTGGACATCACCACTGTAAATAGGATGAAATTAAATAGGCTTTATAGACTCTTCAGGGCTTGAGACAACTTTGTAAAGATGTGTCTAGCATTTCCCTAGTCAGACAATCTTACTGACTTGCTTTCACTTAAGCAGTTGTGTTTACTGAGAAGCAATTATAATTAACAAAAGAAGGAATTCTGTGAGTTTTCATTGAAATTGGCATAGGTATCTGCTGAAATAATACTGCTAATACTATGGATAATTTATATAAACCTTCATATAGCAACCGCCTTGACATTTATACTACTTCTTTAATGTAAATATTATTAAGTCTTATTACCATTTGCTTAATATATAGGAACTGTGTCAATAAAGAATTTTTTGAACAATTGTCTAGGACTAGACACTCAATAAAGAAAGGGCTTAAAATCTGAAGGTCAAATATGTGGTACTCAGCTTTGCTTGGTTAGTTCCTGTCTTTTAAAGTAAGTAGCAGTGCTGACCTCAGAGAGTTCTCTGAGCCAAAAGCATAATACGTGGATGAGTAACAGGAGCTTGGAGCCAACAAATTACAGAAAAATTCAGAGATTGTGGTAATTAACTTCTAACTTGAGGTGGAAAATAGCATAACTTTGCACTGTATGAAACAATATTTTAGTTCTCAATGTTCTATCACCCCCCCCAAAAGCAGCTAAATACATTTTTAAGTTTGTTAATTAAATCTTTAAGAAAGACTTGGTTCATTATTACGTCTCTCAGCCTCAGCAGGTGCAATCATTGAACATTCCAACCTTTTTCAAATTGTACATCAAAATAAAACTGAGTTGCTAGTAGAAGCCCAAATGGTGTTTGAACTGTTGAACCCATGAACCTGTTTTATTACAGTTGCTGTTTCCTGTGCTTTACTTGTATAAGTCATATGAATTTTATTATTTTTAAATATTTTATTTATTTATTTTTAGAGAGAGGGTAAGAGAGGGAGAAAGAGAGGGAAAGAAACATCAATGTGTGGTTGCCTCTCGTGCGCCCCTTATTGGGGACCTGGCCCCCAACACAGGCATGTGCCCCTACTGGGAGTTGAACCAGCGACCCTTTGGTTAGCAGGCCAGCACTCAATCCACTGAGCCACACCAGACAGAGCAAGTCATATGAATTTAATTAAGGTGTGACAGATGAAGCTGCATTTGACATTTTTCACAATTTTTCTTACCATTTCTTGCTTAATAATATATGCATTGAAATAGCAGATAGGCAGTTCCATTTTTAGTTTTCTGAGGGAATTCCATACTGTTTTCCAGAGTGGCTGCACCAGTCTGCATTTCCACCAACAGTGCGCTAGGATTCCTTTTTCTCCACAACCTCGCCAGCACTTGTTGTTTGTTGATTTGGTTATGATGGCCATTCTGTCATATCCTAAAAATTCAGAAACACCAATTCAAGAGAACCTATGAACCCCGATGTTCATAGCAGCACAATTTACAATAACCAAGTGCTGGAAGCAACCTAGGTGCCCATCAGTAAATGAGTGGATCAAAAAACTGTGGTACACTTACACAATGGAATACTATGCAGCAGAAAGAAAGAAGGAGCTCCTACCATTCATGACAGCATGGATGGAACTGGAGAGCATTATGCTAAGTGAAATAAGCCAGGCAGTGAAAGACAAATACCATATTTCACCTATAAGTGGAGACTAATCAACAGAACACATAAGCAAGTAAAATGTAACCAGAGACACTAAAGTGAAGAACAAACTGACAGTGAAGAGAGGAGAGGGTGCAGGGGAAGACAAGGGGAAACAGGGGAAGGGTGGTCAAGGAACATATATGGGGGACTCATGGACAAAGTCAAGGGGGGTAGGGTCGAGGGTGGGGGGAGGGGGAGTGATGGAGGAAAATGGACAAAACTGTACTTGAACAACAATAAAAAATAGATGATAGGCTTTTAGTGACATATGAACACTAAGAATAGTTAATAAAACTTAGAATCAGTAGATGATCACTGTATCAAAGGGAAAGTGTGAAAATGTTCTGCCAAAGATGTCTTCTTTAGAAAAAGAAAAATGGAACTTTAGAATATAATAATGTCGTCTTCTAGATTAGTAGACTCCACTTTATACTATAACCAATTGACTTTATTATCCAGAACCTTTTATTCCATTTGGAGGTTAATTACTAGATTCTGTTATAGTTTATACAGGGACAATGAGACTATGGTATACTTTTTGTTGTTGTTTTATTTTAAGTTAACTCTTGCCTGAGGATATGTTTATTGATTATGGAGAGAGAGGAAGAGAGAGAGACAGAGAGAGACATCAGTGTGAGAGAGAAGCACCGATAGGTCTCCTCCCTCACGTGCCCCAACCGGGGATCTAACCCATAACCTAGGTACATGCCCAGACTGGGGATCAGTCTCGCAACCTTTCTGGTATATGGGACATTGCGCCAACCAAATGAGCCACCTGGCCAGGGCTACTTTTTGTTGTTAAACATTTCATTTTGAATAGTGATGAACTGCTGACTGAGTCTGTGGATGGATACCTGGTAAAATATTCATATATTCTTACAAGCTAGCATTGCTCTGTGTGTGGGTGGAATCCCATATTATTTGCTTAAAAAAGTAACTTGCAATTGAGTGATCTAAAGCTTTTCTGTCTCTTTATTGCATACTTATGTTATATTCCATGGGCAGGCGTTGAGCAAACATGAGCCTGCTTTATATATCAATCAAAATAAATTATTTGAATAATGAGATTTGCTGTCAGTATTCACCCATAATAATCATGACCTTTCACTTATAAGTAGAAAAAAACTTAAATAAGTTTAAATCAAAATAAAAATAAGAATACCAGAGTGCTACTGGCGCAGGATCCACGTTTCCCAGGGTAATTATTACATCAGTCTTCTTCTTACTCTTGCTCTCACGTACTTGTGTTCTCTGTCTTTCTCTCCCTCTCTCTCTCTCTCCTTCTGAACCTTTATCCCTCCACACCTCTCTCCCTGCCTCATTCTCTCTTCATCCCCTGTGCTCTGTTTCATCTTGAAGTACTGGCTTCATCCAGAGGCTTTCTCTCCATGATGAAAGATAAGTAACAGTAGCTTCAGGCTTATGTGATTATAAAACATAATTAACCCAGAAGAAAAGAGACAATCTCCCACGCAACATTTACATATAAGGAAAGACCCCCTTTAGCCTCTGTCACAAATTGGGTTTCTATGAGAATGACTCTGAGACTGAGCTTAACTTACAGGGTATTTTTGGGGTTCAATGTCTGTGCAAGAGAGAAGAAAGATACTGGATTGAGCAGAGGGAAAAATTGACCTGCCCTGCCAACCCAGTGACAGGATCCCCCAATGAGAGAATTCTTTTCAGAGTTGCCTCCCATTGGGTGAAGATGACCAGGTCCTTACATCATTGGATATAGGCCACGTAGGGAAGGGAGGCAATCTCTGAAGGGGCCCAACACTCAGCATCCTCTGTTGACAGCATTTCCCACAGCTGGGGCATAAGTCTTTCAGCAAAACATCACAGTGTTCATCTCAGCCCAATTCCCAGCTGTCAACGAATCAGTATGTTCAGAGAACGGAGTCCATGAATGAACCTCTCCCGTCTTATAGCTGAGGCTGGGGTGGGATTAGATTGTGTATAGTCACCTTCATCTAAAGCATGAAAAATTGGTTTCTACAAAAAAGGTGAATTCAGCTCCAGAAGAATAAAGGGGACAGGGGGCGTGTAATAACAACATATATACATGAAAATTCTTAACTTAGGCCCCTTACTTATGATATCAGGTTGTCTTTAGGTTTTTAAAGTAAAGGGAAGAATGATAGTAGATTTTTATTCAGAACATAGAGTTTGGATATGTTTTAGTTCTAAAGTTATCTTCTCCTTTGCTATTAAATATTTATTAGCTCACGATATGATATAAATGAAAGGACAGCTAGCTTCATTAACTTCTTGTTCATGGAGTTTATATTACAGTGTTTTCTGAGTTAACATATATAAGAATCCTGTTTGTTTTCAAAATAATGTATTCTTATTCATATGTATAAGCTTTTGTGACCATGGAACTTTTTTTAATGTTACAAGGGAATGATATTTAAAATGCTAGAGAGTGATTTGACCAAAATCTCAAAGATAGCAGTGCAGTGAATGTTGACACCCAATCTATTTATACTTAAAGACTGGTATCTGTGGTTCCATTGTAGAGCTCTCTTACTGAGTTGTCCTCCTGGGAAGCAGGGCGCCTTGCCTGCCTTGTATCTCTTAGATCACATAGCATCTAACCCTGCACAGTGTGGGCACATAGAAATATATGCATAAGTGAATGTGTCAATAAGTTAGTTGTGCTGATTAAAAAATAATAATCACGGGAAGTTAGGGCTTATTATTAAGTAAAATGTCACCATCAGAAATTCAGTGTCAGCATCATTGACTTCAGCGTTAGTACATTTTAGCCTATCAGAGTGAATCTTAATAAAAACTAAGTAAACCTTTTCCCATTTGACACACGTGGCAATGTTATATGTAGGTTAATGTATTATTAGTAAGGACATTAGTAATGTATTATTAGTAAGCATCAGTCATAAGACAGAAACAAATTTGCACGAACATGTTATAGAATGAAGAAAATTTATTTATTGAGCCTCTATTATATGCCACATTTTCTGTTATGTTCTGAATATACGTTATCTTATGTAATCCTTAAAGAACTCTGGGAAATAGGTATTGTTATCCCCATTTTAAAGATGAGGAAACTGAGGCCCAGACATACTGAAACACTAACTGGTTTATAGGATTCAAACACATAGTTTCAGCAATTTTTGTCATATGAGCTATCTTGAATTTTTGTGTTTTTTTCCCTGTAAGATTCAAAGTTGTTTCTAGTAATAAAATTTGAATTCTAATATGCCAGATGATAGCAGCCTGATTCAGATGAGCTGTTCACCTTTGCAGAATCATAGCTTGTTTTTATGGAAATATTGCCACCTTAACTAGGTGTTAATTATCTTGTTATTCTTATGATTATTTCCTTGTTATTGATACAACTGCCCTATCAGTTAAGGAGTGGGTTTGAATTATTCTTATTTTAGAACTCAGTTTCAGAAGCACAAAGTTACAAGTTCACACCGCAGTGTATTTAGAAATCAAGTCATGAAGGTGTCCTTAGGGCTTGTTAAATCTAAATTATGGATGCTGTACTAATGACTGTACATGTGATCTGAAATTCTGTATTTAGAATATTTTTTCTTCAATTAAAGTATAATTGACATACAATATGTTAGTTTCAGGTGTCAACATAGTGATTTGACATTTGTATAAATTTTAAAATGGTCAACACAGTAAGTCTAGTTACCACCTCTCACTTTACAAAGTTAATACAATATTATTGACTATTTTCCCCATGCTGTACATTACATCCACAGATAGAATACTCTTCTTAATGTATGAATTTTATACTTTGACCACAGAAAAAATATTATATAAAGAATGTTTTGCAAATATTTTGCTAATATTTTTTATTTTCAGATATAATGCATGTTCATTAAATTTAATAATACAGAAAAGTGAGATAAATCTAAAAGAAGAGAAAAATTCCAGCATTGAAACGTGTACCTTGCTTTAATATTGATTTTAATACTAGTATTTATCCCAAGAGTCAATGGTACATTCACTTTTTGTTGAAAAAAACTTTCTTGAAACCACTTAACCATATTTTGTTGGTACAGTATAACTATCATGGTTCCTGTTTATATACAAGAAAAACAGGCATTTTGAAATTTGAGGCCAAAATGTCAGAATTCACTGTTCAACGTCCCTTAAGGCAATGCCAGAGTTTGTAGTAATCTTTTGAAAAATTTCCAAGTCACGTCAGCGCGCTTTGCCTTCAGAGAGCCCACTCCATTTACTTTGAACCTCCTTTTTATCACAGGAAGATGGATAGGAGGCATAGAGCCTGGAAAGGTGCGTGGCAGCTGGGAGAGATTTTTGTCAAGGCCTCAGAGCCCTTCCAGAAGGTTAATTATGCAGCATTCTCTGCCAGATCCCTCACCTTTTCCCAGTTATCAGCCCATCAGGAAACTTGGTGCTGGACCTCACTGTGTCTCTGACTGTTCGGGCACCTTAGGACATTCCTTTAAGCTCCTGAAGGTCGATTCTCTTTTCCAAGTCTAAGAGTAAGGACCCTGCACCCTCTCACCTTCCTAAGTTTGATATAAAGAAAAATTCATTTGCATTTGGAAAAAAAATGATTTTAACTCCTGTGGGTGCCATCTGTGTTGGCTGTGCAGATGACACACTGACGCCCCGAGGGCAACTGGAAACCCAGGTTGCCTTCTTCCAGCAGTGAGAGTTTACTGATATGCGGTCAGTTGGTCACCTTTCACCACCATGAAGTCAAGACAGTTTCCTGGATGCATCATTACACTGAATTTTATTTTTCTCAGCAAATTTACTTGAGAACAAATTACTGCACGTCTGGAAATACTTCCTTTGTGTTTCCTCTCTGCCTTGGTAGCAACTTGGCCTTCTTGATTGGGGATGGCCCAAAAAGAATCCCCTTCAATGATTTAAATGTCCCTCGTCAGCTATCAGTTAAAAAACATTCTTGTGAAAGAACTGAAATCTTCTCACTCAGTTCCCAAAGGCACATTGAAAAGGACAGAGGGAAACACAATAGCAATTGTGGAACAGAACTGTGACCGTGACACACACACACAACAGAAGTTGGTAATTGGCTTCCTCATTACAGACTGGGAGAGGCCTTTGACTTTCTCTAACTGCTAAAGAGTGTATATAGTTACTCTGCTGTGGCCCTAGGTCCATCCATTGCTGAGTGCTCTGCACAGTGGCAAGGTGACCTGCTCAACGGGCTAGTTCCAGCTGTCTTCATGCGAGTCACATGGGCAGCTCTTTGGTGTTACCTGACTGCTGTCAAAGCGTATTTCCCTCTCTGCTCACTGGCTGACGGTGTTACCGACAGGAATTCTATCGGTGGTGATGGTAAATAATGTTTTTGTCTTGTTAAGCAAGAAGATTTAATCAATTGATTATTATAAAACCCACTTTCCGTAACTTCTTTTTAAAAATTATTATTAAGTCAAAAGTTTGGAAATGAAGCATATGTTGTTATTTGGAAATATTTCATTGTTTGATGATATCAAAAATTAGGGCATTTGTTTTCCTTTGTTTTTGGATTATTTTCTTCTTTACATGACATTTGACCCTTTGGCAAGCTAACAATTGAGGATAGCCCATTACTAAAGATTACCTTTCATTGGGAAGCAGGTGTCATGCCTGAGAGCCAGCTGAATCTAGGTCAACAGAGGTATCTTAGTTTACAGGATTAAGCAAGAGTATACGTGGAAGGACTTCAAGTCCTACAAGTGTTCATTTTAGTGTTGGTCCCCATGCTACCACTAAAGCTGGCACTAATGCCAAAATTGTAGCTTTTGTGCACTTTCCGAATTTACATGAATGTGCTACCTCTACACTTTTAAACTCGAGGACTGTTGTAGGTCAGGGATTTGCTGGTTGAAATGTTCCCCTTTGAAAGGGCATCAGGCAAAGGGCTAGCTAGCTTTCTTGCTTTGATAATGTCATTTCAGTTTCTACTTCTTTCCTGCTGCAGACACTGGAGATAGAGAAAACCCACAACTATCATTCATTCACTCTCCCCTCACCCTGCTGCATTCCCCTCCTCCTGACTCTCTTATGTATTTGTGTTATAAGAGAGGAATGAAAGTTCCGAAAGGACAGGAACCTTGTTGATAACTTACTGACCGTCATTATATCTCAGTCTCTAGAAAAGTGCTTCCCCTGAAGCAAGTATTCCAGAGTCATCAGTGAAAAGGGTAAATAACTAACTCCCGAGTGTACCCCCTGGGCTTGGCGAAACATTCTCAGAGGGAAAATAATGATGAAGCAGTGTCTGGGATCACAATCGGGCCATAAACATTCCATTTAGTTGTGTAGCAGTAATTCTGTTACCCTAATGATTAAATCACCAGGATTAGGAATTTAACCACCATTTGTAATGTTTTCCTTATAGATTTAAGTAAATGGCTGAAAAACTGTGTAAGTATAGGACTTCCTATATGTAAATTATAGGAAAAAGATGTACAGTTAATTTAAGCTATTTTCATTCCGCTATAATGTTTTTTGGTCCATTGCTACTTGCGGGAAAACTAAAGCTTTAACCCTTGATTAGTATAGTTGAGGGATAATGGAATCTGAGAAAGTGCTTAGTATTTAACATGTGGTAACAGTAGATCTGTTTCCTACATTAATGCTTTGAGACTTACAGGAAACCCTAACTTTTGCTGCAGTTACATTTCTTCCAGACATACGATTTCTCATTACTATGTATAAATTCTAGCCTCTTTTTTTTTTTTTTTTGGTCTCTTGTATATAATGTGAAATGCAACGTGAATATTAAAATGAATGAAAATGTACTTTATAATAAATCATTCTGAGGTCAATCATTTTATACCTCTTTTTGGGATTTGCAATATTTAAACTATGCTGAAAATGAGTTATAACAACACTGGAGTTAAACACACTGGATTCACCCTGGAGAAAGTCTCTGACTCAGAGAAGTGCGTCCAGAGATGTGTGGAATGCTGCAGCCTGGCTTGTTAGCACCTTACTAGAGCTTTCAGGAAATCAGAGCTTTGGGGAACAGATTTACTTTATTGTTTAAGGATTACCCATAGCAGTGTATTTTCCTTTGAATTACAGGTTTTACTGAGATGACAACATAACCTTTTGGTAGGGCTAGGAGAATATGTACTTTCCCAGTGGGAGAAAAATCTAGGTTGTGACATTAATCTTAAAAGACATTCTGACACTGGGCACAAGAAACACAGTGCCCGTTCAATAGGTACCTCCCATATATCCCATACCATTTTAAAACTCAGCTGAAATCCAAGTACTAATGAGACGGTGCTCTGTTACAGGTTTTGAACAAATAATAATGCATTCACTTTGCTATAAAACCATTTCAAAGGAAGCCTTGGGTTTTAAAGACTAATGATTTGAATGAGTAGATAGGTTTTCAGTCTGTAAGAAGTAAGCTTATTGGCTTTTGCAGTTCCATCATAACTCAACTGTATGGCCCCATTGTCAAAATAAATGCAGTGCTATTCCTATGCCTTGTAGCGGTGCTGTGTTTTATCATAGGCCTTGAATAAGTTAACTTCTTAAACTATTTATATGCCTAACATTGATAAAATAAAAATTACAAAGAAGAAAAAAACAAGGACCTGGGATGAGACCATGAATGGCCTTTTTGCCATAGACCTTTGAGGTGGTTTCAGCAAAAATTTCTTAAAAAATAAATAGTGCCATCTTCCAAAATTTTTGTACCACTGTAAAAGTCTTAGAGAAAGAACTACAGGAGGATGGGATCTTTTTATTTCAAAAATATTTGTCATTTGTTTTCTTATAGTTTTTCCAAATCATGCTTACCCTTCTTGTTTCTGCCTGAATTTGAATATACCAGAATACAACAGTGAGGAAAACCCATCAGTGTCCTAACTTAGAAACAAAGTATGAAAAAAATATACAATTGACACTTGACAATACAGTGCTTAGAGGCACTGACCTCTGCTGCAGTCAGAAACCTGTGGTAAATTTTGAATCCCCCAAAGCGTAACTCAAAATGTAACTTAACTGTGAGGGAGCCTTACCGATAACATAAACAGTTAACATAATTTGTATGTGTTATATACTATATCCTTACAATAAAGTAAACTAGAGAAAAATGTTAAGAAAATTATAAAAAAGACACATTTATAGTACTGTGTGTATTTATTGAAAAAAAATCTACATCTGGTGGTCCTGTGCAGTTTCAACTTGTGTTGTTCAAACTGGACACCATGGTTTCTTCCCACCTCCCAAAGATGTGTGCATTGGGTGAATTATAACTAAATTGTCCTTCTTGAGTGAGCATGGGTGTGATGGAAGGGTGTCCTGTCCAGGGCTGGTGCCTGCTTTGTACCCTGAGTTGCCAGGAGAGGCTCTGGCCCCCTGAGACTCTGAACGGGAGTAAGTGGGTTGGAAAATCATTCTCTTACTTGGTTTGTTTCATCTTTCTTAAATGTATGTATTACTCACATTTATTTCAATGTTTAATATTAGACGTGTTACGGGGTTTTATTTAGAAGTTCGGTGATATATTTATGGCCAGAAATAGGACCTAGAATCTTAACCCTTGTTTATAGCAATTAGCCAATGGCATATGTCTTTGACCTAGAGTTACAGCTTCCAAAAACCTATTGAGGACATTAGGTGATGACTTCCTGTACTATAGTTTTCATAAAACAAATTTCCATGACTGAGGCATTGGAAAGTTATTCACTTTAAAGGTGCACTTGTTATTTCTAGTTCCGGCACCACTTGCTCTTTTTTCCTGTGTCGTGACATAGATGGGTAAATTAGATATAATTTCCCAACATACAACTGGTCCTCTTGGCCTTAATCTCTATTTCTAACTATTGTTAGAGCAGCTACAGTGAACATGTCAGAGTACAGAACATTCTATTAAGAGGCATACCTAGTGCCTAGCTTCCTATGATGTTGTTTTATATGAATAATACAAAGTCTAGAGGTGAAATGAGTTGGAGTGTCAATGACTCAGCCTCTTTTTCCGGGGGGTGACTCATTCCACATTTATGTATTTCTGACTTTGTGCTGTATACCACATGAAGTGCTTGAGATACAAGCATGGATTTGCTGGGTCACTGACCCAGAGTAGCCCACAAGCCTGGGCAGGGAGAACAACATTGGCTTACACGCAGCCCGTACTCTACTAATGTTATAGCTATCTGTCAAGGCAAAAAGTGATGAAATATTTAATAAGGTGGACTGGCTACACAACCTAATTCTATGATTTGGAACATACACACACATTTCTTATTCTATCTCGATATATTTTAGCCCAATTATATTGGCACAATTTTCATTCCTTTTTATTTCGTTTTAATTTCAAGTAAGAGTTCACTGTTCTGCATATCAGGTAAAGTCATGTGCTCCATGAATAGGTTTGTTGTGGGATAAATTCATTCCCCATAGTGTCCTGTAAGAAACTGAAACTTACTATGTCAAAAAAAAAAAAAAAAAGGCCTGTCACAGTCTACTTTTGCTCAGCAACCTGACCTTCCTTTAGCCTTTCCTGTTTTTAAGAATGACACCTTCTTCCTGGGAGGCGACCTCAAACCCTCAGAATTCTCTTGGCTCTTTTTCTCTGTCCTGTGCTTTTCATAACCAACCAACCCCTGAGCCCCATAGGTCATGCGCACTGCTATGGACTGAGCTGTGTTGAAACCCTAACCCCAAGTGCAATTGTACTTAGAGACAAGATTTTAGGAGGTAGTTAATATTAAATAAGGTCACAAATGCGGGGCACCAATTTAACAGTGACAATGTGAGGACACAGCTAGAATGTCTACAAGCCAGAAACCAGGAAAAAAGGGTTCTTACTAGAACAGGTCAAGCTGGCACCCTGATCTCATATGTTCAGCCTCTAGAACTGTGACAAAATATGTTTCTATTGTTTAAGTCCCTCAGCCTCTGGTGTTTAGTCATGGCAGCAGGGATGGACTGAGGCACTGGCCTATCCAATAGAGCATTCTTCCTTGTTTTTATTGGTACCATCTGGGACAACCACATGGACCTCTGAAGGAATCCCTTCTCACTTCTGATCCAATCTACACAGTGTTGCTGATTAAATGTCCCAATGATGCAATTATTGAATATAAAACCTTCGGTGGTTCACTTTAATGCACAAAATTAAACATGTTTAATTACATAACCTCCTCTGCTTGTCATTCAAGTTCATTACTCCCTATACAGACCGCACCTAGCCTTTCACCCAATTATTGCTCCTGTCTGTTACTCCAGCCAGGTAGGGTTGCAGGAATTTTTCCAAATATCCCCTGGGCTTTGCTTATTTCATTACTTTGTTTCTGCTGAGTTCATTGTCTGAGTTGGTCTCCTTCCCATTCCATCCACACCGATCAAAATCCTTTGCCTCTTTCAAAGTCCAGCTCAAATGCACCTTCTGTGAATACTTATCTATATAACAGGATTTCTTTTTTTTTTCCTTCTTTGATCTCTGGTGGCTTTTTTTCTGGTATTTCGTTGTGACAGCAGGCATTTACTGCTTTGTATCATGTCTTTTCAAAACCACCTCTGTCCCACTAGATTCTAAGTAAGCTCTTTGATGACAAAGAACTTTGGATCCCTGACACACTAAAAACAGTGCTATTAAAAAGACAACTTCTGTGTTATTTTAAAAAATATAAAGATTATAGACAAAAACACAAATTTATTTTAAAAAGCAGAATTGATTTTTAATTTGCCTTGCAACTACAATATTCCCTACATTTGTATTTGTAAATTGAAGCAGAAGCCCTCACTTTTCTGTTACTTGTGTTAACTGTTTCTGTAAATTGAGACTCAAGTGTCACTTTAAGAACGGGGAAGCCAGGAAGTATGAAAGGTGGCTTTTCAATTGGCAATTAACCTTGATAATCTAATAGCTAAAATATGTCTGATATTTTCAATTTTTATTTCTTGTGAGGTGTAACCAGGCATACTTAAGCTTGTTGTAGGGTTTATAATTTGATCTGACCTTCACAGTATGATTTATTATATGTAGGTATGAGATCATGTCTCACTGGGAAAAGAGAAAGAAAAAAACTTTAGCAATTAACTCGCAAAATTGTTTTCTGACATTCCGTGTGTGTGTGTGTGTGTGTGTGTGTGTGTGTGTGTGTGTGTGTAAAGAGACCGAAGATGGCAAAGTGGCGCTCTTAAAATACTGATAAGCTAAGCTGCCCAGGGGCAGATGCTGAATTCTATTGGTAAGAATTTCATTTGAGTTATGCTTAGGGCATTGTTTAGCCAGATACTACACAAAGTGTCTTGACCTGTGTGTTTGAAATGGCAGTTATTCACAGCGAGGACGGAGCCTCAGGGCTACATAAATCTTCACTATTCTGTGCTTATTTGCTCAGTAACTGGATTGGGTGGAGAAAAAAGTGTCCAGAGAGTTATTTACAAAGCAGCTGCTCTGGGTGCTGCGGATGGAAGTGCTCTCCTTAAGATGTGAGAAGCTGGCAAACTAAAACCCCAAGAGAACTTGAATCCAGCAAGTCAAAATCAAATACCGCTTCTCCCTCAGAACTTTGTTCCCAGGAAATATTTTGGATGCAAGTCAGGTGGGGCAAGGATGGGACTTTTTTTTTCTTAATTCTGCCTATAGGGGAATTTTCAACTATTTCTTTAAATTTGACAAAGCACCAGAAAAGTACAACACTAAGCACCTTCATTCATTTGACAGATACTTACCAATGCTCTTCTGTGAGCTCCCTGGTGCTCTTCTCTTGCTAAGCCTATGGGTCCAAATACAAGGTTTGCATATCTCAAATAGCATTAATATTTCAAATAAAGTTTGTATTTGACTTATGTGGAACTGAAAAAGAAGCTAGAAGGTTTGGAGACGGGGCTAGGTTGGGGCTATGTTGGTGGGGACAAGTTGGAATGTCTCCCCAGTCGTGTTAATGAAACAGAAAGCCTGAGTTTTGAAAACCTCCACTAGTAATCATTTTGTTCTTACTCTGAAAGTATATGTTGAAAGTGCATGTAGAAAAGATAAAATCTAATCTCTTTAAAAGAATATTAAAGATACCAGTACACCCAAGAGCTCTGAACAAGAAATGGTTGCAGTCAAATGGTCAATTGAGGTTTAAAACTGCACACAAACAAATACACAGTTCTGTGTGATTTTTCCAATGCTCTAGGCAGCTAGGGCACCACCTTTTCTTAGGGACTGATCACTGATAATCAATATGGTGAACCTGTACTGAGGGGAGGCAGAGTTTGCCACCCTAAAACATGCTTTAAGGGATATTGATTACTTTAAGCTGGTTATTTTTAAGAAACAAAAGACTCAGCAAGACCCTTTGACCCTCCCTTTTACCTGCTTAAAGGAAGGAAGCTCTTATACCTGAGTATCCGGTAAACTAAGTGTGGCAGACAGGGAAAAAGCAAGCAAAGTCTGTTGGTTAGACTCCCCTCTAACACGTGTCGCATTGTTCTGGGTGGTCCAGCAAGAATTTCTTTTTCACGTTTGCTTTTACTATCCGCCTGTGAATTGCCTACTTTCCATTTTGAAATCCCATACGTACTCCTCTATCTCCCCGTCCTTAGTCCAAAATTGTGTATAAGCCTCAAGTGCCCAGTGTATCCTTGGGCCCCATATTCTTAGGGAACCCCTGTATGCACATACATAATACATTTGGTCATTTTCTCCTGTTAATCTCTCTCATGGCAATTTAATTATTAGTCCAGCCAGAAGAATTCAGAAGGATAGATGGAAAATTATTTTTCAACCCCCACAATACATATATGCAGTGCGCCCAGTACTTGTCTCTTGTCTTTCATCCCCTGGAGTTCTGCTGTACTCTTTTAGTGACATCTCGTGTACACAGTGGGGCACTCGCACATGCATGTGTCCGTGCACGCATGAGCACACACACGGTCACTTGGTATCATGAACCACTGCCCTTCCCAGTCTCCTAATATTTTTTCTCTTACTTAAGAAAATGTTTTTCCCTCTCCTTTACCTTCCATTTTAGTAGTTCTTTAAAAAGTAATCTCTCCTGCTTTTTCTTTTCTTCAAATTTGTAGAGTAAAAATGAAACAAAATAAAATAAAACAAAAAAACATGCTTAATAGAGGGTGTCCCAAACTTTGTCAGTTTATGGCATTCTCAGTAACTTGGTAATTTTTTTAATGGCACCTGTGTGCCAAAAAGAAGGACTTCACAGTTCCATTTAGTTAGCATAATAAGTATTTATGTCTTACCAACAAGTAACCTTTTGAAAAGATAATACCTGCATATCTAAAGAAAAATCCTTTCATTTTATACTTAGAATCCCATAATTCCTTAGCAATGGGATATGTGGCCTGTCGGGTAGTCCCCGGCCCACAAACCTGAGTCAGGTTGGATATTGATATTGTCATCCTCGTTTCTTATTTCATATTGGTTTTCAGGCAAAGTTTGCTTTTATATCATAAACTCCACTAAAAAAACAATTTTGCAAAATATGACATCATTGAAAGGAATGTGTCATAGCCTAATGTTGAAACTGTGAACTGCTTCGAGCTAGTATTTGTGTGGTGCCTGGTGGATGTCATTGTGTTTTTTCATATATTCAAAATATTTCACCATTCTGTGAATTTGCGTGGTGCTCTGGGATACTGTGGTACATAGTTTGGGAACTGTTGGCTTTATAGCCAAAAAAAAAAAATATTGTATCAAAGTAAAATAAAGTCAGATGCTTGAAACAGAAGGAGACATATTAACGCCATTCATCTTGAAAGCCCCTCAAAATGTCCCCAAGTACTCTTTTTTTAATCTCCACAAATTTTATCCACATTTCATTTCATTCTTTTAGGAAAAGTTCACTTTTCCTAAGCACCTGCCTTAAGATTAAAAATCTTGAATTTCATTTCTAATCATTTTTGATTACTAGTACTCCATTTATATTTTAATAAAAATTATATATATCGAAGGTGTACAACATGATGATTTAATATACATATACATATTAAATGATCAGTGCAGTCATGCTAATAAGCTATCATCTCATTGAACTATGTGAATATTATTTTAGACTATTCATTAAATGATTACCTTTATAGGTTAATTTAGCTTTTGGACTTAACCCAGGAGTCTAATAATGAACTATTTCCAACAATATCACGTGAAACATATTCTAACGTCCAACCAGTTAATTCACAAACACCCTTCCAGAAGCTAACTTAAATTTTATTAAATTAGAGATTTAGTGATAAATGTACCCTGCAGTATGTCAAGAATCTCATTCCATGTCATGTTAAAGTTATTTTCTTTACCAACTGTCCAAAAGACAGGCTGACTTTTGGCACAGCAGTTTTGGGTTTGCTTTTATCCTGGGTTTACCGTCTTCGTTATTTCCATTCGACAGTGTGCTTCTCAGCATAATTTAGTGGTAAAGCTTAGGTATAAAGAAACAATGAGATGTTGGATAGGTTGCCACCAAAATTGTCTTTGGTGACTTTTTCTTTTTTTGCGTTTAAACAGATTCTGGACTAAAAATCTACAGACTGTCTGTGGATATTAACTCAGATTAAGGATCCCAGTGCATAAACTTTATAATTTTTAGTTAAGCATCTTCCAAGAGAAATGTTAGTACATTAAGTACAGAATTTATTTTTTTAAAAGTTTGGTTAACATTTTAGAGTTACAAACATGAGAAATGTTCTACTTTAAATAATAAAAACCGCTGAAGATAAAAATAGGGTCTAATTTGGTCATCTAGTATATGTTTTTAAATGCAGCCTAGAAAATAATGTTAAGTTTAAAGTTTTGTAACTACATAACACCCTCTTGTTGTAAATGAACGTTGTCAGCCAGTAAATTTTATGGTACAGGGAACCAAGTAACTTTATCGTCCTCCTGAGTATAATAAAAAACTAAATCATTCAATTGATTTATTTTATGGAATGTTTTTCTGTTTATCTTTCAGACTTTATTGATCTGATCCAAGGTGTCCTGTGACTGCTGGCTGGAATTAAGGTTGGTGATGTGTTTATATTGATTATGAATAAACTGTGAAATTAAATAGAGGCATGGAGGGCCTTTGGACAGCTGGGTCAGAGTAGTTTTGCAGAGTGTGGTTGAAAGCTTTGAAAACTTAGTGAAAATTGGATACATTTTAGACTTGGGTTACTTACTAATGTGTTTTCCTGAGCTGTTTTGTCTTTTTCTGGGGGTGTGGGTAGTACTGCAATCTCATTGATTATTGATTGTTTCCTTTATTTTACCTGTCTTATGAGCTGAATAAATGATTAAATGAAAAGATCCAATTCAAATTCACTCATTTAATAACCACACATATCAAAAGAATGACTTCTTAGTAAGACTAGTGCACTTTTTAAAGAATGGTCTGCTTTTTGAATTGGCTGGAAAACACTTTTGAAACCCACGATTTGGAAGTCACATTTCCGGAGGATGGTAGAGTTGAAAAATTGCTTATTAATCGCAAATTTCAATTCATTAGCAGAGTTTTAAGATGTCATTCCTTTTGTTCTATTTCCTTGTTCATTGGTTTTATGGGAGACCCCAAACCAGCGTAACTGAGTTTAGTGTAATACCAGAGTCTGAGACGGCACTCACACCATTGGGCTCAGGATTCCATTTATCCTTTCCATTTCTTTTCTGGAACATGTATTCAGATTTTAAAACAAAATACAGCCTGATTGAAATGAGGACTTTTGTTGCTCCTAAAAGAGCAAAATGCCAGGTGTTGCTAATCGTTTGTGTAGGCTTTTGATGAATAATTTCACATAAAGGAGAACATTGGCTCTTCCTGTATGCTTGCATTAACCAGCGTCTAGCACATATCAGGCACACGGCACACGTGCACCTTCCGTGGCCTCCATTGCGCCCTTGCTGTTTTACCCAAATACAAAACACACACATGCACACACACATACTGCTATTTCCCTTTTTCATGCACAAGCTTTGTTTTGCACGTATCCTTGAAATATGTATGGGTTGTAGCACATATAACATGTTAGAATCATATCTATTGATAAGTAGCAACTTAATAAGGAAAAAAGTAAAATGTTTACACAAGTGATAGTTAAAAATCTCCATTTGTAACCAGTTCTATTTTGCGTTCATATACTTTGGTGTTGAATTTATTGAAGATTCTTAGGCTGGCTTCCCTTTATTTTTCATTTCTCAATGTATTATGTGTAAACATGCACACATTTACACATGGAATTTATTTGTAAGAGTTTTTGAACTTTTTGCTACTCTTTTTCCCAGCCAGCCCCTACTCATCTGTTAAGCAGAAGTTACAAGCAGAATGAGATCTTTGGCAGAGTATAAATCTTTGAATCAGAAACATTTTCAATGCACAGTGTTAACTTTGGATCATTAATATTTCATTTTAATTAAAAGTAAATTGTATTTTGTGTTCTTTTTTTGGATTTTTGTTTTATTGTTGGTATGTTCAACATGGCAACTTGAAATTTCATCTCATTTTGGGCACTTTAAAGAAAGAAAAGAGCTAAAAAGAAACATATAAAAAGGAAAAAAAATTTGTTAAATAAAAAAATAGCTGTAAAAGTAATACCAAAAACTTTTTTCATGTCTGATCCTCTACCCATCTTCCATACGGAGAGCTCCTTTTGTGAGAATGTGACCATAATTTAAGTAGGTTCTCTATGCCCTGCTGAGTGACTCTATATCATTATTAAAGAAAGATACTGTTAACAAACTAAGCAGCACGTTGCACAATTAAGCAGACTTCCATTTAAAAAAAGTAGAAAGTGTTAATACTATTATATAATCAGGAGTGGGGAGAGAAGATACTCTCACGTTTTACTAGTAAACTTCAGTGTGTTAAGCTTTCCAGAATCAAAACAAACAGGTGTTTGACCAGCTGTATAGTCAGCCTTCAGTCCCACCTCGTGGGGAAGCTCCATTTTCCTTCTAACTTGCCTCATGTTGCTTCATACATCTCTCAAGCATTTGTTCATGCTTTTTATATGTTATAATTATTACTGGTTATATCTTATCTCCCCTAGCAACTCATAGCAACTGGGGTCTTCAGCCTTGTCCCTGTCAGCAGGGCCTTGAAGTGGACAATCAGGAAATGTTTATTGTGTGGATAATAAAGATTAGAAACAACAATGAACAATTTTATTACATATCTATAAATTAAATATACAGATAAATATATCTGTATACAAGTTCTGTCCAGAAAGTATCCAGCCATGCTATATGCGAAATAGGCATTTATTGAAGTAGATACAAGATACAGAAAACCTTGTACATAGAACAATGATGCCTCAGTCCTCTCAAAAGTAGGCACCTTGAGACCTCACACAGTTCTCCCAATGGCCATCAGCTGCCCTTTCGTATTTTCTTGAATCTCATCAACAGTCTGAAATCTCTTCCCTTTCGAAGGTGATTTTAGTTTTGGGAAAAGCAAGAAGTTGCAGGGCACCAAATATGGGCTCTAGGGAAGACTGAGTCACCAGGGTGATTGGACATTTCACCAAAGAACTCTGCATGAGACGTGATAATGAGCGGGCGCATTACCTTGATGAAGCAGCCAGTCACCAGTTGCTCATAGCTGTGGCCTTCTGAATCATCGAAATAGTTCCTGCAAAGGAATGTTCAAGCTTAATGCAAAATTTGATGCAGATTCGTTGCTCTACTTGCTTATTTGTTTTGAATGTGATGGCCACACAGTACACATGCTCACTCAACAGCGTCTACCACCCCCACTGACTAGTACGGTGAAGCTCTCATTGTTCACGTATGCGCATTCCAGTCCACTCTCCTTGGCTGCCAGGATACATTGATGTCACACATCACTATATTAACAGTGGTTGGACTTTTTTCCGGAAAGGTCTTGTATATATAAGTGTATGTTTGTTATAGCAATTATTAATCACTGTTTTCCCTCCCCTGGTGTTGGGCAAAGTTCAGCAAAAAAAGCATAAATAAATCACCCAAAAGACATCTGAAGCAGTAATAATAATCATTAGATTTAATTGGAGATTTAAAATACAAAAGTATAAGAAAAGTGATTGTTTTGTTAATCTACTTTATTTTTACATTTAGCATAATGTAATAGTCATATACTTATGGATGAAAACATATCCAGAATTGTAATTATATGGATGGGTGTGTGACAAAGTGACTTTGAGATTCTGGGAATGTTTGTAGAACGCCTAATTATTTGTTTACCACTTGAAGGAGAGATACCAAGTTGCTAGAATCACATTTCAAACTGGAAAGACCAGTTAGTCCGAGGAAAATTATCTCTCTCTTGTGCAGCTTTCTGAAATCTGAATCATTATACCTATTTTCTCCTTTTTATAAAAATTAATCTTTTCCCATTACAGACATTACAATAACAAAATATGATCACCCTATAATTTGGAACGGGAGATGTGGGGAGGAGGCAGAAGTGGGGTGTGAGAGGCAAATGGCAAACTCAGTACCATTTCTCAGTCTCCTCACATGACCCAATGGAATACCTCAGAAATATCTGTTTTCAGAATTGCTCTTTATTTTGACGGTCTTGACATACTGAGGAAATTGGCTCGTTGATGCCATGCCACAGAGGACAAATAGTAAAACACAGTCAAGCGAAATATCTTAAATAACAAATAATGGATCTGTTTTTTCCATGTGAGAAAAAAATATTACAGCTGATTCTTTTTTTCTTAACTAAATGTCTATAGTATCAAATGACTGCAAAAGACAATTGCCTAGATATGTTTTCCATACAAACTCCATGCTTAAGCAATTAATCCTGTGGTCTTAATTCACTGACCAGCTAATTTTATTGTTTTCCTAAATTCATCTGAAAGATTGCCATTCCAAAGAAGGGCACAAGGGATCTTTTTGCAGACAATTTACATCATTAAGGAATACCATGACTTTCTTTGGGGTCTATATCTCAATAGGGCAGTTTAGAGGATATAAAAACTTAAGTGCACTTTATTCTGTGTAAGAGCCCGTTCATTTAGAAATCTTTTATTTCTTTTATAGCCTACTTATTGCAAAGTAAGATCTTTGTGTTATTAAAAGGTGATATGCTTTCTTGTTTCTCTGATTCTCTACATGAGACTCGTTAAGTTTTATCAATTACTCATCTAAGAATAGAAAATCACCAAGTGCTTAACAGGCAAAGGAAGAAAGGGATGTAACAAACAATTACATGTGTGTCAGATATATACATGTGCGTGCTGGTGTTGGGTAGTTGTGCTGATGAACCATACAAAGTCTTTTCTTTGGGGCATACTTGATATAACATTCCTGTTAAAGAAGGTAAAATCATTTCCTTTTCTGAACTAATTCCTTTCAGTTATTTAGCAATATTAAAAATGTTAGTTGAAAAACCACTTGCCATAACAAACCAAAGTGAATTTGGCTTCGTTCCATATTATTCAATGTCTTATTGACCATCGGTTACGTTACTTCAGTCTTTGCTGTGTTTACTCTACTTTCCACTATCCTAAATCTAATTAGTGAAGGGCTGGATAAAAAACACTTAATCCGTTAAATACATGCATCCATATCTACATTTATATATCTGCCCACCTCTGTCTCTCTGATAAAGTTTATAGTTCAAAAATAGAGCAAGTATATTGACTAACTTTTTAAATATAAGTAGAGATTTGGAACTTCAAAACTATCATTCTCATTTTATGACTGGAGAAATGTAGTTACTGAACCAGACACAATTTTTACAACAGGCTATTCCTTTGTGAAATGTAATAGTTCTTAAAAATATAGAAAAGTAATTTTTGGGGACAAAAATAAGTAGAAAACCATATATTCACCCAAACGTAATTTCTTGCTTATAATATGCGAGTATACACTATTCAGTGACAGCTTCGTTTATAAGTATTAATCTTTAGAGTGATAAATAAGAGTGAACTTGATATCTTTTGCCTAGAGATGTTTGACCTACAGAGTGGAAATTACTTTTTCGGTCTTGTGCATCAATCTATTGTCATGTGTCAGTGCCTTGCCAGAAGTAGCTAGCTTTCTAGGTTCAAGACTGAGGTATAATAATAAACTAGCCCACTTTTTAAAAAACAACTGCTTTGCCACTTAAGGGGTCTTCAGCCACCTATAAGAAATGTCAGCCCTACAAAGGAGAACAAATTGAACAACAGGGATAGAAAACTTAGGTGTCTCTATGGGGGAACTGAGGGCTTCCTTTCTGAAACCATTAGGGAAAGTAAAATTACAAGGATTTCCTCCTCTAATTGTGATTTTTTTCCTCAAGGTCTTTTTTTATTTAAAAAAATTTTAAATGAGCTTGGAAATATGGAAAAATGGGTCAATGAGCAGGATGTTTTAACTTGATAGGCAACTTTATAAATGCAAACACTTTTAAATTTCACTTTGTCCGTTATCTCTTTGAGATTCAGAGACCTAATACAGACCACCTGGCAATCATGTCACAGGGAGGGGACCTTTGTAGTTAGTTTAACCCTTAGTGTTCTCTACCTGTTTACTACTGGGAACTAAAGATGCAAATATTTTACTAGTAATGGAAAGTGTGAAGCATGTACAAACAGCCATGTAAGACTGAGTGGAATTAATGACCAAAGAGAAATGATATATTCAGTCTAGGCTATTATATAGGTAGCAATCAATCAATCACTGTTTCTCCTGTTTCATACAAGTATGCACAACATAAAAATTACATATTACATGTTAATAACTACTTAAGTTACCTTAACTATCTTAGGGTAGTTCAGTAATCGTGCATGAACTATAAGTATAAATTTCCTACAGAAGTTTCCTAGTTTATACTTCCCTCTATCAAACATCATTCTACTTCCCCCATTATACCTGGAATTGCTGTGTTCCTTTTACATTGAATGGACTGAGTAAATATTTGTTAATTTTCTAATTATCCTATATCTGGGCAGTTTTAGTAAACTTTCCTGTTCGTTATTACTGAGGTGCTTAATTATAGAAGGAGGATGAGACCTAGCAGCAAAAGTTGTTTTAACTTTGTGTTTAGAAAACACAGAAACTCTTAATCATTAAATATATATAAAGGAGATGCAAAAGTCAATTACTCATTGATCAACAAGATGCAGAAAACTCGTAGAAATATAATTTGTTTTGTCACCATAATGTATGATAAAATGCCAATGGGAGACATAAAAATTGTTTGAAATGTGACTTGATTTGGTTTTGCTTTCAGAAAGTTTTCTCAGGTAAATGGTTTGTCTTTGGATTAAACATAGTTACCTTCACCACTTCTACATCATGGTTTGCTCAGAGATACCTTTACCAGTTCATTATTTATCTCAGAAAAGACCACTTATACTTAGTATCATCTTGATACTTTACTTCATTATTTCATCATCTGACACTGCCATCAATGGTGTCCCACTCACCTAGTCAACAGTGTATCATTTGTTGGATTCAGGAGTCAATAGGTAGGGCAGCCCCACATGGAAGTACACCACTTTACAGCGTGGCAGGGCGGTGAGAAATGGGGGCTAAGGAAGAAGTGTGCCTAAGGAAGAGAAACGTTTGTGTAAAAAATTCTAGTCACAGATAAATGCCTGATAGCCAAAGAAAATTTTTTGGAAAACTTTTCAAAAGGAAAGGAAAAATAAAAGGTAAAACAGCCCAGATGACAACTCTTTTTTGGCCTGCTCCAGACTTTTGGGAACCAGGTTGTTTTCTTCGTTATCATCGTTTAGTAGGAATTATAAATGATAGTATTTGGAAATCATGGGTACTAAATCTGTACTCTCATATTGAAATCTTTGTATATACATGAGAAACTGCAGTTTCAACGAAACACAGCAATTACTAATAAATCAAGTATTGAGCATGCACGTATAGTTCATTTGAGTGTTAGGTTCTGTGGCTCCTTCAGAAGTTTTAAGAATGTCTTCTTTGTTTTCCAAGCTTGAAGTCAAGTTGAGGAAAAGGAAAACTAATGCATATAAATAGTAACTCATACATGGTCGTATAATCAAATACTAAATATAGACATGCTTTCTACAGAGATCCAGAGAAGTTATAATTCACCATTATTTACAAGGACCTCATATCAAAAAGGGAATTTCAGCTGGCTTTAAAGGTGAATCGAATTTAAATTGCATAATAGAAAGTGGAGAGAAAGAAGAGAATTTCTTGCAAGGGGCCTGTGGAAGCCAAGACACAGAAAAGGGATTGAGGATGGGGATGTTGGGAACACTGAGATGAGGCGCACTACGGGAGAACCTGGATTCTGTCCCTTCCCTCTCTTCTGTCTCAGCCTTCCATATTTTTCTTTCCACAGATATTTGTTGAACTACTTTATGTGTATCTATTGTTTTAAACAATGGGCAAAAATCCAATCCGTCATGAGATTTTTCGTGCTCTTCTTGCACACAAAGAATAGTTATGTAGGGAGATATTCACGTGGGTGTCTGTTCGGAGAGCTTCGATTAAATTATGTTTTGGTGTTACGTTTTCTGAAAAGAAAAAGCATCAGTATCTTGATGTGTGGAACTAAATGTTCCAACCGACATTCATGCTATCTGAATTTATTTTATTTTGGTATTAGTAAGCACTGTATCTCTTTATTAAACTTCATATTGGAAATTTGGCATCTTCACCATTTAAATTATTTGTTTTATTGTCTCAGAGGGGCCCACTGTGAAGAAAAGGGTTAACTGGAATTGAAATTGTTGGGGAAATAACAATGAAAAACAAAAACTCCAAACCCAGAAATACTCTCCATAAAGGTATTAGAGAAAGAAGACACTTATGTTATTGAATAACCATTAACTAGACTGCGATGCTTATCACAGGCCTTCCACTAAGAGATTGCAAAAACCAAAAGCAATTTATCCTTTTACACAGCCAAGCAGATTACAACCCATTACATACAGGTTGTCAAGAAAAACAACTAGTCCTCAAGTAAGAGGGCTAAATTTACCTGGCAGTTGGGGTGACCTAAGCTAACTGCCTTTCTCCAGAGGAGAGACAAACCTGTCTTTTGTCTTATGACCTGAGTACTTTTATAGCTTGGAGCAAGGAACCCAGGAAATTTGACTCTTACTTCTCCAGCAGAAATGGGGAGATAGAGAACTGTCTCCCTGAATGTTTGCATTTTAAAAAGAAGGCTCTAGACCCTTGAAGAAACATTCTGGAGTGTGAGAGTGACCCCAGGCTTCAACTGACCTTTATAAAGATTTACATACATTTGAAAAGGGCAGTGAAAGAAATACTAAAAGAAAAAGGAGAGGGGCAAAGTTTCTAACCTTATTTTCAACAGGAAAAATTAAGCCTCTGAAAAGTAGTCAATGTATGGTTTAAATGTATGTGCATAAAGGGGTTGAGAACAGGCCTCCCCAAGATGGCAATGGGGGCTCATGAGAAACTTTTACCTCTACCTTAAAGAATTTAAATTAGGGGCCTTCCCTATGGTAAAAGTTAGCACCAGAAATAACTTTTTATGACCTATCAATAGGACAGGGCAAACTTCTAATTACTGAACATCTGCTTTTCTTATCCTGCAAATGACCTTCCTTCCTCTTCTTTGAAGCCCCACAGGGCCGTTCTTCTCCTCATCCTTACCCTCATCCTCTCCTCACTATTAGCACGGAATGTCATGTATACCTCGTTTTCCCTTTCTGTCTCTGAACCTGTCCTGTATGTGGGATCTCTGACTTGGTCCCTAAGTGGGTTTCCCGTACATACATTTGTAATTAAATTTGATTATTTTCACTTGTTAACTCTGTCTCATGGTGATTTGATCGTTAGATCAGCCGGCAAAACCTGAAAAGGTAGAGGAAAGTTTCTGCTTCCCCGCATATACATATGCGCTAATAAAAGCATTCTTTCCCCCACGCAGGCTTTTTTTTCTTAAAATTTCTCTGTAGAATTTAGTAGGAACAGTTTAAAATTCACATTTTTGTGTGTGTGAATAAAATTAGCATTCTAAAGAAGGATATGGAGAAAATTCTAATAATGACTAATAATGGAGCGGCAGCCTTCACCTACACAAATTTTAGTTCTCTGTGCAAAGACAAAAGGATGTCACAAGGGCTCACTCTTTCCAGCAGAAGTATTACTTCATATTATTTTGTTTTGTTTTGTTTTGTTTTGTTTTATTAATTTGGAGGTGAAGGCCTCACTTCTAATTATAAGGGTGGGTCCTTAAGGGAAAATTCTTCAGACTACCGAAGGCCTTCAGAGTCATCCTATAACAAGGCAAATTATTTTCCCTTTCATAATGCCATTTATTTCTCAAGAGCTTATAGTTTCATAGGATAGATTTTAACAGTATTGTTTACCTCACTCCCTATTGCTTATACTTTTCAGACTATACCAGACTCACAGTTCCAAATTTCATGTGTATGATTGGATTTATTTTTAACCTGGCCCATATCACGCAATAATCTTTAAGCAAAACTCTATTCATGCTAAATTTCATGTTGGGCTATGTGACAGTATCTTGTCAATTCTGTATGATTGAATTAATGTTGATTAATGACAGTGAGATTAAAGATCATAGCATTGTATCCTCTTCTGAAAATCCCTCATTATGCCAACCTGCCTCTACGTCAGGTTTAGAGCTTCTTATAATTTCCTATTTCAGTACTGAGGCAGGCCAGGCTTATTTCCATTCTGTGTAAAATGACACCTAGTAAATTATTTATTACTTAGACAAATGCTTTTGTGAGCACTACAGTGTGCCAACAAGCGTGTTAGAAGGAAACATGACAGGCTTGGTCTCACTCTCTCTTATTTAGGTGGTAATTCAAACAACCTTCGAAGTACATACGTGAACTTTACACCACATTTATCTGACACACTTAAATATAATGTGGAGTTTGCCAAATGATTTGTCCTCATCTATTAACAATTAAAAAATGCATCAATTGATGGCTTTTAAAAGCCATTTTGTGGCAACATCTTTCAAATCCTTCTACCTCCTCGCCTACCCCCACCTTTTTCTTTGCTAGAAAAGGACACAACTTATTCTTCAGGAATAAGGGATGTCGGATTGTATCATAGCCTTTTCTTCCCACTTCACCTGCCTGTCTTAATGCTTTGCTTTGTTTCCTATGAACATTTTAATCTTCTTTTAAAAAAAGTGCTTTCACTATAATGATCGATTCTGTCTGTCCTAACTTTTCAGAGAAAGAACAGTAAAGAGGCTTTGACATATTAGAACTCTGTCAGCTGGCACTCTGCCTTGCAAAGATAACATTAGAAACATGCTCATGACCTACCTGACCTCATAATTCAGGAAATTGGAATTCTGAGATCAAGAATTTAAGCTTCACTTATTCAACTCCATAACATATTTTAAAGAAGCTCCCCTTGTTAAATTCAAGTTATTATTTTTTCTTTATTCTTATTCAATAGTTATTGTTTTCATGAGTACCGTGATATTATTTTTTCAATAAATGATAAGTTAAATACTTGATAATGTAGTTCAGTTCAGCTTTATAAGACTTCACATCAGTAAAATGGTAAATCAAACACAAAAATATTTTCACAGATCATATCTTTAGAGTTTTTGTTCAGAAAAGATTGTCTTTATAAATATAATTCAAATAAGGATTTTTTTATGCTCACTTTTAGAGGAGTAACAAAACCCTATGTAAGCTACTTCTCACGCTAGGGCAACCAGAGAGCTCATTTCAGCATCATTTCTACCAGTTTTGGTTGAAATGATGGGGCTCCATTTATTTTACCAATTGGATCTCATCTGTGAGATGAGAGAAAATATCAAGAAAAGAGAATAACATAGACTCCTAAGAGCTAATCAGAACAGAAAGGCTCTGCACTTCTGAATCAAAGCAGAAGTGAAGAGCTTCAGAAACATGGCCGGAGCAAAAATGATGGCATTTGCTACAAAACAGCATTTTGAGCTGTAAAGGCAGAGGAAGGAAAGTAAGCTCAGGGTGAATGATGCTAAATCATGTCATTGAAACAGGTTGACGAATCTTCAATCTCAGATTGAGAAAAATACTGTCCTGTCTTATATGATGTTTCAAGAAATGTTTATTACAAATGCTTTTCAAAATAACTTGAAATGCTATGAATATTTTAAGATTTGGAGTCACTGATTAAGGTTTCAAATCAATATATAAAATGTTTCAAAATTATTCACATGTGAAGAGGCTTGCAGTTATAGACCTCTTCCAATGAGAGGGGCATGACCTAAGACCTCGATCCAGGAAATTATTATTAGACTTGTTAATTAGGGTCTTCTTAAAAGGTTTTGTGTGTGTGTGTGTGTGTGCTTATTTACCTTGGATCAAATCTTAAATCTTCCTCATTTTTGGAAAGTTTTAGTTGATGCCATCCCTTCAGAAATAAAAGTGTTTCATTCTAACGTATTCCATTTTATGGACAGGAGACACAGACCAATAAACTAAAGAGATGTCAACTCAATGTAGCTCACAATTATGGCTGATGAAGTAAGAGCAGTCATGACTCTAACGAATCTATAGTTGTCTTTTCCTCTTTGCCTGTCTTTCGTTCTGACACGCTGTGTGCTTGTGTGAAGCCTGGTAAGGCACGAATTAAATATCGATATTTGCGTTCACCTCAAATTAGTTAGTATCAGCAAATAGTTCTTCAGCCTCCTATCTTGCTACCTCCTCTCTCCCTCTCTGTTTTTCTTATTTTTCTTTTCTTTTTTTCCTGTTGGATGCCTGCTCAGACAGCAGTTTCTCAGGGAAGCTTTCCCACTATTGGGCCACATGTCTCAGCCCTGTGCTCCCATAACTCCCAAACTCTGGTCTGCCATGGCATTTCACTTTATCTGCATTCCTAAATCAACATTCATTTTTCTTATTAATTAGGTGCTAAGTTCCTTGACGGCAGAAACCATATATACCTTCTCACGCCTTCCCATTACTGTCTTTCTGGAACCCTGCATCCTTCCCGATATAATTTTTGTACTCGCTGAGAGCTGACCACTCTCACTGTCACTCCTATTGCTGTTGTCGGATTGCTGTTTTCATTACTCCCAGTGCCCTGTGTGTGCCTCTCTACCGCTACCCTGAGCATCCCCTTCTGGCCACTCTGCCTGGGCTGCCGTCACCCTGGGCCCTCTGCCTGGTGGAGGCTGGACCTACAAGCTGGGTCTCCCTTCCAGCCTGTCCTGACCGGCAAAGTCTCTTGTTCTTCCCCACTGGAGGCCCCTGTTATACGCAGCAGTCTGTCATACTGCAACATATGTGCCCTTAAGGAACTTGGTAAATAAAAAGAAACCTATTCAAACTGCAGGAGAAGAGGCAGCAGACCTGTTCAGCCCTATTTGGCTCTGTATTATTTCGTTTCCGTTTGCCAGGTGGTCTGAATCAAGGATGGAAGTGCCCTGGATTTCCAGATTTATCTTCTACAGATTCAGTGTTAAGCACTTAGTGCTGTTTATATTTTAAGAATAACTTTTATAAACCTCTGTTTTGAAGAGCTATGACTAACTATGGATACACGTAAAAGGAAAGTTAACGGAAATGAAAAGTCCCCTTCAAATCTGGTTTTGAAGGCTTCCCTTAATTAGGAAAACAAACACTGCATTGCTGACTTCCCAAACAACTTGTGTCAGTGGCCTTCTCCCGTTCGCTGAACATTCAAAATTTAGTGGTGCTTGTTAAAAAAAAAATACAGTGAAACGGTTTAATGTATCAAAAGGCTCCGTAATGCAGTGCGAGTAAATGTTGTTTCACAGCTTATTTTAGTAGGCTAGAAAGGTTGTCATGGAAACCTTGAGGGCATTTCAGATACTTGAGACATAAAGGTTTTCATTTTGAGAGTCTTGTTCCTTATTTATTTCTATTTAGAATCAATTTTAGGGCTTATTTCTCTGATTTTAGGAATATGATCTTTTTCATAAGCGGAAGTAGCTCTTTCGTCTCATTTTAAAAATAAATATATATATTTCATAAGAAAATAATAAAGAGGTAGGCAGGGCCAGGAGGGTAACTGTCAAGAGCTAAGCAATTTCATTTGCTGGATACAGATATAGACTGTGGAATCCTATAGAAATGGGTTCACATGCTGGTTCTAGCACTTACCAGCTGTGACAGTTGCTATGTTGGTCGCCTCAAAAAATGAGATCAAAATTGATATAATAGTAATCAAAGGAAGTAAATGAGGTAACATATGTAATGTACTTAGCAGTGTCTTGCATAAAGTATACATACATCACCATTCATTCTTATGTTTGTGAAATATGAGGAGATGGGGTATAAGAAACATTTCACAAAATACTTTGATGCAGAAACTTTTTATCAGCTGTCTGATTCCTTATATGTCATGCCTGAATATTGTGAAATGATGGTTATAAAATGCCTTAAGACTTTCACCAATTTACATGTGAATAAGCTTTTGTGGGTTAAAACAATGGTGTGAGAAAGTTCCATATCATTTTTTTCCCAATTCATTTCCTGTTTATGTTCTGTTACTGATTGGAGCTCTCATTACCCCATGATAATTAGTGACTGTCAGTGTTCCTTGGGGTCTAGACTCCTGGGTTTAGTTCCTGCCTCTTCTACTAAGCAGCTATGTGACTTTGGATAAGGATTTTCAACTCTGAGACAAGGGTTTTCGTATACATAAATTAAGTAGTGATCAGTCATACGGTTTTTAATGAATGCATATTTTAGTTTTTAAATTCTATGATTGCATCAGCTCTGGGTGCCAGAAGAGGGTCTGAGTTTCTGGGTGCCACTTTTTCTTGCCACATAATTAAAATATAATACTGGAAATTATATCAAGATTATTTTCCATTCTTTACAGCCCTGAATCTGCTCAGTGGCTATCAAGCTTTTAATGACTTCATTAAGTAAATTAGCTACTAATATTTTAAAAACTTAGAATCTCAGAATATTTGGCAGGTTCGATGACACTGGTTTTCCAAAACCCCTAGCCAATAAAGAGACGATTATTTTTTTAATTTATTTTTTAAAGTACAGGGATCAGTTTTCCGTTTTCTTATTTGAAATGGCATTTCTTAGGCACAAGAGTGCTAAAGAACAACTGGTCTATCTGATACGAAAATAACCAGATAACATGAGTAAGTTACGGTGGGAGAGCAACACAGAGGCGCAACTTTAATGCTATAAAAACCGCCAGTGTGTGGATGACTGTTCATTCATGGAAAGCTAATCTGTAGGCAATGACTCGCTGAGCTGAGGAGGGTTCTGTCAAAGCAAGGTCTTTCCTGAATGGACTGAACGACTGTTAGAGCGGCTTGGGCTAGGGACAGAGATAAATGCACTTCTGGAAAGGGTATAATGGCATAATTATATGGATCTTACACCTCAAAAGTGTCAGCCCTTATAACTAAAGCTTCACCAGGCCACCAGGAGAATCCCAAGATGAATTTTGGGAATTCCACTGACTATGCTATTATCTTTTCAAAAAACAAATATTTAAATGAAATTCTGTATAATTCAAGACTACATATGTCACTTTATTCAAACTCAGTTTCTAGATTAATTTCAATTTTCTTTTTCCTCCCAAAGAAAGTCTGGGAAAAAAAATCTTCACTATAGTAACTGATTAGTTCCATTTCCTGCAGTATTTCTTTTCTTGTGGTTGCTGGTTTCCAGCCAATTCTATTTTTGTATTTATTTTCTCCATTACGTTCTTTTTTTTTTCTGAGTAGAAGAAGTTTTGTGTTTTTCATTTTGTCAAAATGGAACTTTTCTCATGTCGTATCATGATTTTGATGTTTTCAAAGCTTAAAAAGCAGTGCAGAAAATATATGTCTACATAATTAAACATATTATGGACTTTTAAAAAAGATCAGATAATGTAAAAAGTATTTTCAACCACCAGTTGATTGGGAATGCCCAATCACTTTTTTTTAAGACCTGTGGTTTTGAGTGTAGCAGCCAGTTTGATGTAGCTGTGTTTTAAAAGAGGTAATTAGGAGTCCAAGAAGTGACTTCACGAGAATGCAGAAAACTAAAAGATTAAATAATAATAACACACAAAGGCAAACAGCGTATTTCACTTTCTGAGTGCTGGAGGGGAATGAAATTCAAAAAATATGCAAATGACTGTCCACATGTGAATACATGAGAGAGGTACAAGAGTGAGTGAGTGAGACATTTTTCAGTCTTTTGGGTTTTTTTTCCTTTTTTTTCTTTTTCTTTTTTTTGGTTTGTGTTTAGAGCACTCTATAGTTTTTTGGATAGGATGCATGAACATTTGCAGTTCAGAATGTACGCATTTATAACTTGAAAAAGGCAAAGACTCTCTCTGGGAGCAAATTCTTCTGTTTTTCTGCCTCTGTACTGTATGTTGAAGAATAACCAAGAAGATACTAGGAATTTCTAGAATTTACCTTTTAATTGAACTATCTGTGCAAGATCCTTTCAGAAATGGCTGATCCTTTCAGAAAGTGAAAGAAGTAAGTGTAGCTACAGTAAGAACTCTAACCAAATCAAACAGCATTCCTGTTTTCTGATCATGGTCATCGTGTGTTGGAAAGACCTCATTTCAGACCTGAAATGTGGAATATGCAAAACTGTTTCCTAAGGCTGATCCTCCACAGCACATCTATGTGTGGGATGTACTTTGGAATCTGTAAAGCTGACCAACCACAAAGCCAACAAATACTTCCTCTTCTCTCCCAGACCAACTTAAACTAGATCTGTTAATATGTGAATGCATTGGACCTCTTGGCAGGAGGGCTCTCATAAGTTCTACATCCTTGCTATCTGTAGTTCTTCATACTAATCCTGGCATCTGGGGGATAAGTAATTACTAAAGTTACAGGTCGGAATTGTCTCAGTCTCTTGCGGCTGCTGTTATGTCTGGTATCTGGTAGGCATCCTTCCCACATTACCCTGTGTGAAAAATGAACACTTATCTCCAACCGACCCTGCCCATCTATTTTTCTCCCTAGCCCTTATAGATATATTGATGTGTTTTATATTTATTTGTGTAATGATTTATTGTTTATTTCCCCTAACTAGAATGTTCGTGAGAGCAGGGGCATTTTCTCTTTGATCACTGTCGAATCACTAACCTCCAGTCCAGCTTTTGGCACATAGCAGATGCTCAATAAATATTTGCTGAAGATATAAATCTAGTTGCTATCTCTATGCATGCACTGCTGTTTACTAATCTTTGGGCTTTCCCCATCACATACATTCTGCCACTCTTTCTCTCCATTTTCCCACAATTCCCATCCTTAATAGTAACTTTCTTTACTACAGTGCAGTTACCTACTGGAATAAGGGACCAGCTCTTCTAGATCTTTCTCAGGTGCTTAGTATGACACCATATGTGGCTGTGCCCTCCTAGAGATAGGGTTGAACTCTCTCTTTGATTTCCTTATGGTCTTCCTTGATGTGGGACAATGGTCCTCAAAGTGTATTCCCAAGGCCGGCTGCATCAGCATCAGCTGGGAACTTGTTAGAGTTGTAATTGTCGGGGCCCTGCCCCAGGCCTACTGAATCAGAAACATGGATGCAGCCCAACAACTGTTTATCAAACCCTCTAATGATTTTGATGCTAATGTTGAGAATCAGTGATAGGACACAGATTGCATTCATGACTTTGTTTTTAACTTTTCATAAACCCTGTAATTTCTCTGGATTTATTTCTTCAGGGGCTCATTATACTAAATTTTCTATCTAGGTTAATACAGGGGTTTAAGATGTATTTACTAAATTGTGGGATGGCAGACAAACTCTGTTAAACTATGCGCCCTTGTGGAATTTTGCAGTGTAAGAACCACTTTTTTTCCGCCAGAACATATTCAGTCGAGAGTCTGGAAACTCGACTATAATTCCCAGTCTCTGTTGTATGCCTACTTCCTCCGTCCTCCAAGCCTTCTCTCCACTTCCATGGCTTATGTTAATTCAACCCCGTTCTGCTGGAGGCGAGCCATAGTTCTTCAGGGAAAATATTCAAAATAGTTAATTGGGTCTAAGCCTAAAAAATAAAATACTTTGGGACAAGAACTGTTACACAAATATATACCTTTCCCCCTGGAAATTCTGTTTTAGAAAAAGGGAAAAATTATTGCCAATTAAAACATTTTTATGTACTAAATCTGTATAATTTATAAAATAATAATACATTTTTTGCATTTTTTATTAAGAACAGTTCTGTCCTTTGTGGAAAGATATTTCTGACACATTTCACTCTTAATTTGGTTATAATTTGGTTAATGCACTGGCAGTCCAGTTCTTTGCAGGCTTGACTTCCAATCCCCAGCCCTTTCACTGTGGCTAAGAGGACACCGGAATTAGGCCTCTCCCTTCAAAAAGACCTTCAAAAAGGAACTGGAAAGGTAGCTGAACCCATGTCATCTTAGAATCTGCAGATACATGTATATAGTTCACCTCGGTCATTAAAAAAAATCACTTTTAAAAGCAGAATCACATTTCTAGCCTCTCTTTCTAGGGAAGACCAATTAATTATGGTTCCTTAGGAAAGTTTGTGTCTAAACTAAGAATAAGGAGGTACTGTTCATCCTTCGAAACGGGGAGTCCCAGCTAGGACAGTGGTGATGTGGACGAAGCTGCAGCAGGTGTCCAGGGTGGAGAGAAGCCCAAAGCTTCCCAGCCTGCAATGTTGGAGCAACAAGGACATTGCATGTTGAAGGAAAATAAGCGAGTTTTGAAAGACTGAAACTCTGTTGTCATCAAGACTATATTTAATTAGCAGGGTATTCAGTCCAAACCAACTTGTAGTCAATTGACTAAACTGAATAAGTAGACTTTTCAACAATTGCATGTGTTCTCTATAAAGAGACAGTAAATGAACCCATGGGACGAGGGACATCATCTGGTGTGAGGGAAAGAAGGCATGCACCTCCTGTGGAAATCATGGACATACTGTTAAGTCTATTAAAATAGCTCTTCAAGAGAAAAATATGGGTCGGATACTTGGGAATGTTATTTATTAGTGTATCCAATTTTGTAACGACAAAGGACCCCCGACAATCCCTTTTTAATTGTTCTAAAAGTACATTTCCTTTTGAAATAAGTAGGAAGAAAGCAGATTCATCAATTTCTAAAGGGTATTAGCAATGTGAAAAATGCTCCAGGGTGAAGCAGTACATACTTTGAGCAAAAATAGATGTCACGACGTACCTGTAAGCCATTTATTTCTCATTTTAACCATAAACTTTAATTGTACTCCTATCTGTACTAGACCAGTTACTTTTCGACTGCTAAAGTAATTTGTTAGGATTACATATGGCCTAACATTTTACTTTTCCGTTAGTGACTGTAGGAGGGAAGCAAACCTAATAATTTTATGAGTGTTGAGAGCATAGTTTTTCTTAGGTATATTTAATTTTGACTAGATCCAGGGGGGAATGACAACCCCTGAAATAACAGGAACTCAAGCCAGTGCAAGTTCGGCATAGTGTTCCATCATCATCATCAAGGACCCAGAGGCCCTCTAATATTTTTACCTTGTCATCTTCAACGTGCAGCTTCCATTTTGTGTTCAAGGCGGCTACTCCTGCTTCTACCGCCTCCACACGCAGGCGGGCTGGGGGCAGGGAGGGAAAGAGCAGCAGAAGGGCATGGGCTCGCCCTGTGCACATGTTGCCTCCTAGTCCGACTCGTGTCTCAGTCCCACTGACCTGCATTTATTTGGTCGCACTTTGCTATTGAGATGAAATGTGGCCTTTGTTCAGAATTAACATGTGCCCAACTAACGCTCGAGGATTCTTTTGCTGAACAGGAGGAAGAGAATGGATAATGGAGGACAATTTGTAGCTTCTGCCACACTAGAATTAGCACTATTTATTTTGTTAATCAGGGAAAGAAGTACAGATTATTAGGGTTGCAATGAATGTTCACTGTTCAGTTGCATGATTGTAGATAGGACAAATGTAGATAGGAAATTAAATGTCTCTTGTAAATTGTATAATTTGAGATTTTAAAGTTGCCTGTTATTTATGAAGCTGAATATCTTTCTCAGCTTGAGTTAAATAATAAATCCTAGTAATTTGTGTTGATAAGAGGAAAAACATTTATAAAATTTCAGACAGCGTTTTTGATCTATATTTTCATTTTTTTCTTAAGAGCCATCTAGTATTATAGGTATTCAACCTCCTTTATAGTTTAAGAATCTGCTTTCTAGGAAAATTGATTAACTTGATTAAGATCACATAGATAATAGAAATGGAGTTGGATTTTAATGCATGTCTGTATGACTACAAAATATGTGTTTCCTCCATATTTTTCTGTATCCTAGTAGCTTCTCATTGTCACTGGCACCGTATTTGATCTGTTTCAACTATCTTTAGGTCTGTCTTTTTAAGGATTTTACCTGTAGTTAGTGACTGAATCAAATAGCGAATTCACTATTGTTGCTGATGCTGTGAATTGTTTTATTTCATTTGTAGACTATCCAAAATCATCTAGTCACTTAACTATGTTTAATTTCCGATTGAAGCCAAGTAATGGCTCAATTTTGATTGAGCCAGTTAGGTGACATGATAAGTGGAAAATTCCAAGTGGATTTTTTTTCTTTATAAGAAAACAAAAGAGAGAAAGAAACAATTTAGCAGGAAAGAAAAGACGATGGATGTCTCTTTGTTTCCAAGTTCTTAATGCACCCCAGTCTCCTGTTGTAGGCTTACTTTGTCTGTATTCTGTGTCCCAAAACACCTGCTCTTCCACTTTCAATTGCTTTTTCTCATTATTCAATAGTATGGCTTTTAAAGTCACTTAATTTAAGAAAGCATGTTTAATGCCATTTGGTTAATACACTTGAATGCTAATAGTAAAAATATGCGAACACTCCTTTTATGAGCCTGAAACAGACTTTCATGAAATAAGTTTTAAAATAATTAAATATATGCTTGCCACATTTATGCATATTAGCCTTCAGAATATTGAGACAGGAATTAAATAAAGTTTTCCTTCAATACTCTTGAGGTGTTTATTGGTAGGCGAATATACTTGTCCTTATGGTTTAAAATGGTTTTAAAATTTAAGTTATCTTAACTAAATTCTGAAATTTGAATAATTAAATTTGCAGTTATGATTTATTGGTTTAAACTATCTTCGCAGGCAATTTCTCTTTATGATTTTAATGCTAAATTTGAGATTCATTATCCAGGTGTGAAAAGTTTTGGGCATTAACCAAATTAGGGTACTCTTATCAACCAACCTCAGGGAAGGATCTTAAAATGAGAAAAAGTGACTTTAGACAATGACATTCTTTTCTAAAATATATATGTTGGTTGTTTCCTTCCTTTAGGTAGCTGGAAAGTAGGAGCCCTTGGTATGACTTCAACTCTCTAAAGGTCGAGGGTTTACTTATTTCATTGTAGGCTTTCCATTATCATCATCTTCATCATCATGATTTATTTCTTTTTAACTGAGTGTTGAGCCCTTACCATATGTTATTGTGTTGACTCATTATAATAGTTCTAGGAACGAGGTAATATTATTTCCCCATTTTAGAGATGATATAACTGAGGTTTAGTAATGTTAAACAATTCTCCTGTGGTCTCAAGGCTTAGAGCTGAGTGGGCCTAGTTCAGGTTGAGAGCATCTGGGGTCCAGCCTGCCCCCCAGACCGTGTGCCCCGCACACGCCAACTCATGGAATCTTAGGTCTGACTCTGGCCGTGTCTAGATGGCTCAGTTTCGCCACTTTATCACTAAGCCGTCTGTCTCCGCTTTCAGCTGGCTCCCGGGAATTTTGAGTCTCAGAATGAATGCCAGTCTATCTCTTTACACCAAAGTGGACATGGATTAGGCCTAAAGGCTCTTTGTGTTTGCCATTTTCACTCAATTGGTAAATTGTTTTAGTTGACCAATAAATTTGATGAAATTTTCACCAATGAAGTGAGTGGTGATTTTAATGTATCTTCAAAACTAGGCTTCACCTGCTCTCTGGTCAACTCATGAAAAAGCTGAAGATTACCTGCCTCTCGCCCTTCCCCACACACCACCTTCCTCTTCAGACTTATTTTCTGCCCTTCAAGGGCTCCACTCTGCATTTTGTGCTTAATGCCCCTTTTTACAGCTTCAAAACCAAGTCTTAAAAATGAGTGCAAGTTTACCCCTGCGTTATTCTTCCCTACTGCCCCCACTTCCCTGGTCAAGATATATTTTTAAATCTACTTGTTCTATTTTCACTGTGGAAATCTTAGAAAGTACAGAACAGTATAAAGAAACAGAAATAAACATAGAACCCATGACTCTACCACCCAGATGCTATAGTACACATTTGGGCAAATTTCCTTCAAGCTTCTTTTGTCTGAAAAATTTCTAAGGCATGAGGAATTATTTTGTTAATAGGATACAGTCTTTTGAAACAAAGGCCCGATTGTCAGGGTTTAGTTCGAGCTGAGATTAGACAAAAGTTTCTGGCGGTTCTGGGCCATCAGTGGGGACTGAAGTGGGTGTATGTTTGGGAAATCAATGTAATGCTACCCTGCAGGGGAGGACAAGAGAGGACTGGGGTGAGACCGGGTGAAGGTAGCTGGTCCAGGTAAGAGAGTGTGAGGAATTCTATTAATACAAGGGTCAGGGAAGTAGGGACCAGGTCCAGCTGTTGGGAATGGGAGCTGAGTCCTGGCAGAAGGAATCGGGGGATCCCAAGAGACCTGGGCTGCAAAGGGCTAGCTAGCTGCCTGGCTGCCTAGCTGCCCCAAGGGGCTATGCAAAACCCAAGATAACCTGCCAAAATGTGTTCAACCTCCACCTTGAAGCAAGGCCAGCTTGATTATTTCTGAGCTCTGCAAGTAACTGATGTGAGACCTTTTGTTAGTTTGCCATCAATAACTGTTAACATTTCTTGAGTATGTGTCCAGCATTGGCTAATCTATTTCCTGGTGTTATCTCATGTAGCCCTTACAACAAGTTAGCTTCTGTTAGGATCTCCATTGTTACTGATAGGAGTCAGAGGCCTGGAGAAATTGATGGCTTTGCCTAAGGCCACTTGGATAAATTGAGGAATAGGAATTCAAGCTCAGGGATTGGCTGACTCCAGAGTTCTGACCCTTTAATTACCACATGGTCTTTGATTTAGTCTTTTGACTGGGGCTTATGGTGGGATTCTGATCTTCTGGAATAAAGTGTTGTGTGTGTGTGTGTGTGTGTGTGTGTGTGTGTGGAGGGAGGTATTTTCTGTAGATCTGCACATTAATGTACAATGTTTTACATTGTATAAAGGTAATGTATAAAGGTAAAACATTGTTTAGCCTTACAAAATTAATCAAAATCTGATCTACACATATGTCAAATATTAAAACATCTCCTGACTTTGAAGTATTCTGGGCTCTTGATTCTGTCAGAGAGATATATATATATATATATTTTTTTTTTTTTGAGCTGGATCTCACTTCAGGAAGAACATAGAAATTATATAACAAGATTCTCTTTCTTAATTGCCACAAGTTCTAAAAAATTACAACTCAATATTTAATGAATTACGGCTCTGAAACAGCAACTGTGTTACAGCTAATAAATCTATAGTGACATTGTTGCAGAACCCTGTCTATGCTGTTCTGGAATAGCTGTGGGGTTTGATTTCCTACCCCCACGAAGCGTGACTCCCAGTGCAAGATTTTGGTGAGAAAGGAAAGGGGTTGTTTATTTACAGGTTATACAGATTCAAAATAATGGCAGATTTCTGCTGTTAAATTGCAGTCCCTCAAAAACACCCCAAAACACATAATTCTGCCCCCCATTGTCAACCTAGGCTAGTTTCGAAATACGCCAGTCTGGGGTACCATCTTTCAGAGAAACAGAAAGGCCCAGCATTCCCAGTCACAGTTCAGCAGTCCAGGCATCTCCCACTAATCCGTGCTTGGTTAGACAGGTCCCTGCGCAGCTCTATCCTCTCCGCTGCCGTGTTTTCCAGGCTGGTTTCCCAGCGGTCTCCTTTTTCTTAGTCCAGGTCTTAATCCAAAACTACGTGGTATTTCCTTATTCCAAACCACATGGCACCTCCTTATAGACCTTATGGCCGAATCTCCTACTTTATGACTCCTTCCTCATAGCTCCTTCCTCATAGCTGCCACTCACTACTGACCTCATGGCTGATGGGGTGGCCCTTCTACACCCTTTCAAACCACGTGGCTGCTGCTTCTCTCTAAGCCCAACCTTCTTTTTAAGCCCAGAACTTCCTATGTGACCTCAAATCTGGCCCTCCCTGCAATGTACTACTTTTGCCAGTTCTCCCATATCTTTTACCTTCTTTCGGCTGCCATCTTTAGTCAGGGCAAGAGTCTCCCAAGACACACAGACATCCTGGGTGGGCCACCTCCCCTGGCTATGTCACGAGTCACTGAATGCTCTGAAAGTCATGTGGACCTTTTGCCCAGGGTGGCAGCACAACTATCAACTAGCTATCAACTTGCCATAGTTATGTAAAGTATCTTAAAAGTCATACCATCCACTCCTCCTCTCTCCCAATTGAAGTTTGTAGGGAATACACTCCTGTTTTCTGGGGACACTCACTCTGCACCCTGTTACAACATGAAGTGTCCACGAGATCACAAGGTCATATATTTTGCTGGATGAAATACTTGCATATTGCATTAAATTGAATACTCACATTTTATTTTTTAATAGCTTTTGCGGGGATATAATCCACATGCCATTCACTTTGCTCATTTTAGGTATACAATTCCGTGGTTTTTAATTTATTCACAGGTATATGAAACCATTACTACAGTCAACTTTAGAACATTTTTATAATGTCATAAAGAAATCCTGAACTCTTTAGTTGTCATCTCCCCAACTGGCCCTCATCACCAAACCTAAGCAACCATTAATCTACTTTCTGTCTCTGTAGATTTACCTATTCTGGATTTTCGTATGAATGGAATCATATACTATGTGGATTTTTGTGACTGACTTTTTTCACTTAATGTAATATTTTCTATGTTCCTCCAGGTGGTAACATGTACCCTATTGTTCTATGTATTATATTTTTTTCTAAGGGATCTCACCTTTGATGCCAATAAAATGTGACTCCGTATTTATCCTTAAAAAATTTAATGGATATGCATAACATTTCCTAGGAATATTTATTATGCTAAGTTTTGCAGTGTTGTAGATATGTACTTTGGTTCTTGCCAAGCTTCAAGAATGCTCTGGACCTTTCAGAGATGTCTGCATCCTCTCTGGCTCCTTTTCATCATCTTACATGCATGATTCAGGCATGCATGCTTGGTTCAGTGCAGTCATCCCTATACTTTTGTAAAGTATATTTTATTGCAAAGGAAACTAATCAATGGCTTTGAATGAGAGTAAAAAGAAAGTTGTGAAGCAAATAATGAGAAAGCAGAATGGTCAATACAATTTTTGGAGATTTATAGTTTTATACTCCATTAATAAAATTGCAAAGCAGAGTAAAACTGTAGGTAAATGATGTATAATTTTTGTGTTACTTTTTAGGTTTTCTCAGTTACACCATTGTATGTTTGTAGTATACATACGTAACACAGTTGAATATGTGTCAAAGGTATTACTGTGTTGTATGTATTGCTCTGTAGACATTCTCAGTTATACCAAATTAAACAAAATTAATCGATTAAAATAACACAGAAGCTAATCGAATTTTTACTTATTCTTTGTTCCCATTGTCTTTTCTCTGTAAACTGATGCATAATAATAATGAACTGGGATTAATGTTGTAAATCTTTGTTCTATTCATTCATTGTACATTTGTACAGCTAGAATAAATTTTATCAAAACGCCCCAGAAAATTAGCTTTTTAAAAACTTTTTTAAAGGAAAAGAACTCATAGATTAAAATAAAATAAATTCTAATAAGTTAGCCTTTTAATTAGGCTTTGTGTTTGCAGCCTCAGATTGACACAGCTGAATTTCAAAAGTATTCTGCTAAACATTTGTTAATCACCTAATCTGTGCCATAAACTGAACTAGGTGGTGTCAAGTATAGCTCAATTATTTATGACATATGCAAATATAAAATACACATGCAAAATGATTTTCACATTTTCATAATTATTTTTCCAAATGTTTATTCCCTGCCAAAGACTTTAATGGATATATCACTATGCTTCATTTTGAGTTTGAACTGACACCGGGAAAACCAGACCATCGAAAACATGGGTTTTCCTGGCTCATTCAGAGTTTGATATGCAGTTATAGAGCATATCAAATCATGGATTCAGATGCAAAAAAATACTGATGATATAAGTTCATACTGGGAAAGTATTAGACCTGTCAATTAGCACCAACTAATTAAATGTTTCTGCCATAGCTATAAATGAGGTTTTACAGACTGATAATTTAGAATGGATTCAGAACTTCTAGAGTAGACAGCATATAATTGGAAACTTTGAGCCATAGGTGGTTTTGATTCCAATATATTTGGGTTCATAGTAACTCTGGGGATTATTTCATACTTTCTGTGCTTCAGAATTGTTGCTCTTCTCTTCTGTAATAGCTCTGAATTCATGTTTTGATATCTGTTCAAAGAATGTTTGACATTATTAAGACAGTCAATATTATTGATTATATTAATTTAAAAATTGCATTCTTCAAGCACATTTTTATAAGAAAAATGTTTACCTGTTATAATATGAAACTAATTTAGTGTCACTTTGTGGCATAAATTTAGTTTGTTCTTAATGTAAAGAATTTTTAAAATATGCTAATTTTTCCATAAACCCATGAAACATCTAAGCAGGTAACTTCCTATCCAGGGTAGAAGTTTGTGTCTTTGCCCTTTGTTTCCATTTCATTCTCTTGGCATGAGCCAACCCCGTGTTCATGTTCACATTGAATATGTTTATTAGTTGCATGCAAATACTCCGAGGGCAACTTGCAGCAGTGGGGACATGTGTCTTGTACGGTTGTCCCCTGTAAATGATCAAACAATACTGACCCAAAAGTAAATAGTTAACACAGTAGACTGATGATGTGAAGAGTAAATAGATTTTGAAATCCCTTCATGTACCCCTGAAATTCATTAGATGCTTCCCTTTATTTGGGACTATCAACTGATGGTCCTAGACTTTGGTTTCATGGAAGACTTGTACGTAAAAATATACTGTTATTAAAATCAAAGAGGCTTAGCTAATGCTGAAATCTCAACCTGTTAATTTGCTTTAGCTTTTAATTAAAATTTTAGTGGAAAAAAATCCAGGAATGTATTATATAAATAAATGCAAACCTTCAAAATTTAGCTTTTTAGAAAGTTTTCTGTAATGTTTTCTCAAGCCAGTAATCACAGAAAGTAGTTATTGCGTGTTTTTAGTGTCCTCTGAGCTCACTGTCAGTGACTGATTCTGTGTCAAATCCACTATTCTAAACTAAAACAGTTTATGTGTGTTTTGGGCAAGAAAACAAACGTGTTCTTGGAGTCATCAATAACATATTTACAATAATCCCTCATTTCAGACATAGAAAAACATTGTTAAGATTTTTAATTTAAAAATTTTGACATTGATTAGATATTATGTTTAATACATATAATCTAATTAGATTTAATATCCATTTAAATAATATTCATAAGTGATTTTTTTTTCAGAACAGTGACAAGGGTCACAAAGCCTAGTGAAAAGGCAACCAATGACGCCTGTAGTCCTAAAATTAAGTCCCAGTTTTGGGGTATGCTTTAGGGAGAAGAACCCTAAAGGAAAAAAGAGCCCTTAGGAACAATAAAATCACAAAATTTCTTCTATATCTAAAAGTCAGAAGATCATCTCAGCATAAAGGCTAATACATTGTTTTCTTAGATACTCAAAATTGAGATATTATTTTTTTCTGTAGAAAATACTAGCTACTCTAAATGATCAGTTCACATATTCTGATTCATGTTGTAAATAAGATCACATGAGGCTGAATCATAAAGGAATGGAAGTGGATATAAAATTAGTTAGACCCAACAATCCATTACATACAGAGCATATTCCCATTATTAGGAAACATTGGTGGGTTAATGCTAAGTTATTCACTCTGGTTTTTATAGTTGGCACTCTGTAGGAGCAGAACAAGCCACCTTCGGGGCCCGGCACAAGTAACACTCTTGCTTTTTATTCCAAACTCTTTTATTACAAAACATAAGCATGTACTTCTGTAACATAACAATAGCACGCACAAGCACACCATATGACACTTTAGGTGAAATGTTCAAATTAAAACTATAAATTATCATACCCATATTAACCCTACCAGCCACCCTCAAGCAGGCCTCACTTCTGCCGGACTCTGTATTTTAAGGTAACCCCCTAAGTGATAATGACCCTGTACAACTGGGTCAAATGAACACAAGATTTAACTAGAAATTTAAGTTTTTATTCCAGAATATCATCAATTACCAAAATTCTATTTTTTTCTGTATTAAACAAAGGGATCACACGGGAAAGATATTTTAATATTTTGTCAAGAACACAGTTGTACAGGTATGGTCTTGAATTAAAATTTAATTAAGCTACCAAAATATACCCAATTCTTAAAAAAGGAAACCACTGATTATTTTTTTTCATAAGTAACTTAATAACAACTCTGATATTCTTTGTTAGCTATGCTAACAGATCTATTTAAGAGTTAGTTAACTTCCTTCTTATTGAGCAAACATTAGGGGTTCAACAATAGATTTCCTAAAATCATTGTGATCTGTGCTGGGAAAGAAATACTTGTTTTTGCAGCATCCCAATTTCATAATGAGTTTTTATTAACTACATAGGCAGAGGGAGATATTGTGGAAATTTAGTAAATATTTTAATCCAAAGTATATTAGGCATTTGCAGTGCTCTTTTCCAATGTGTCCCACACTTCTCCAAAACCCATGAATTCATTACCAGTTCCCTTTGTTCCCAAAATCACAGGCAGAGAGAAAGACAGGTACTGTTCTGCCCTTTTGCTTTGACTCACTGATTAGTCTATTTTTGTATTGAACTGTGCTTTATTTCAACTGCTTCAAAAAAAAAAGCAAACATTAAATACACTTTATTATTATAATTTTGCTGAAAAGGATGTGAAGAACTTCTCAGCATGTGAGCCAGTGATATGAAATAGCAAAAATGCCAAAGTCATGGTAGGAAATTCACTAACACCTCTTTTAACAGTAACGTCTGTCACTACAAAGGTCATGAATGCAAAATATCAGCCTACTCCACTGCCTTCTTCCTTCCTTCCTCTGAAAATCATAAATTGTATTAACCACTTGTAAATCCAACAGAGCAATATTCACAGTCACAAATCCAAAAACTCACAGTCCCCTCAGCAAAAATTGGCCAAAGGGTTGTGCTGACGATCTGTGTTCATGATCTAAATATCCTGCACTGATGCTCAAATGAGGTAGACCAAATTGAATCTACCAACTGTGACCTTGAGCAAGTTACTTAATCGGGTGAGCCAGATGCTCTCATATGCTGTGTGTTTGGCATAGATGCCAAACATTAAATATGGTCACTATTACCATGTCATTGCTTTTGATACCTCTCTGAGCAGCAGAAGGGAAAGGAAATTAAGCTTATATTGGTCAGTAATGCAGCTTTCTGGTAAAACGCACTGAAGGCTCAATCTGAAGCAGGTGAAGGAAACAAGTCATGTGTTTAAGAATATCACCAAGGGAGTCTTCTCTGTTTTAGTGTCACCCCAAGGTTATTTCAGACCTTCAAAAGGACTTGGCTTAATTATGCGCCAATTAACAAATGATAATGGAATGAATGCTGGTGACTTGATACTATGCTAGGTAATGATGAGGGCCATAGTACCAGCACAGGAACGATGCATTGCCCCAAATGCCCTTGAAATATAAGGAATCAAAACTCATATAGATACAGAAATAATACACCATATACATACAGACCTGTGATTAGTTTCTACTGTGCATTATCTAGAAAAACCATATGATTTTTATGAAGATTAGATGCATGCTTTTGCCTTATTTAGCCATTTTATCTAAATACGGTCTTGGTACAGAAACAACCAGAATTTTTTTCTTAATTATGATTCTAGTTACTTTGTTAATTTATTCATGAGACTCAGTAATTAAAAATTAATTCAATCATAGTGAAAAATTTTTGTCATTTCTTTTAGTGATTCACTATTTAAATAAACTTGGATATGAATTAGTTTTTAGATTGATAATTTGGAGTAAAGGATGCCAGTTTATATTAGGAAAAAAGTCAGCTGTCACCTAATCTTCACTTTAATTCAAAATGGGTTAGGGATTTTTCAAATAAAGAGTTTTTGTAATTTAAGAAATTTAGAGTAGAGGATACAGTAAGCAGAAATCTGGACTTTACAAAAGTTGTGGAGTCTTAATTACTCATTATAACTATCATTTATTGATTGAAATCTGTGGACAGAAATTCTGTACTTTTATATACATACTGTCATTTCTTCTTCTCTACAGTCCTACAAGGTAGGTCTTACAGTTCTCCCATGAGGTAGTTGAGGCCCAAAGAGATTAAACAACTTGAGCAAGAGCACACAATTTATAATTGAAATTTTCTTTTTGAGAATTAAAAGATAATTCTTGTAAACACACACACACACACACACACACAAAATCTATTATGTTTCGAGAAACCATTGCATTACTGGGGACAGGCAGAGGAGTGAAATCACATGTCCTGCTTACCCTTAGATTCCACATCCATTTTTTAAAAAATATACTAGCCCAATAATGTGGTTTAAGTCTGTATACAGTCAGCATTGCAAACCATTGATGTTTTTATGGAGACTGGAGCAGGTGTTTTATGTGCATTCAAATACAATTACAGCACGTACTTCATTATCCAGGGCTTGAATACCCGGTGTCTAGATTGTGTCAGCCTTTATGAAACTGGAACCTTCTTCTTCTTGCCATTTCACTGCTCATTAAACTATCAAACTTGAGCAGTGAAAAGGGAAGAAAATCAAAGAGAATCCAAAATATTTTTTGTCACTTTTTAGAGAAAAATCTTGCTGTTAATTTTTAGGGGATTTCAGCTATGGCTTAATGGTGCGAGTTTTCCTGTCTGGGTGGGTGGGGGGGATCTGGCAGTGACTGGATTATTTTACACATTTAAATCAGTTTATTTATACTCTACCAATTACTGAAGGTGGTTGTGAATTTCCTGCAATGTGCTAAACCTTAATTTACACTTTACCATCTGTCTATGTCTTAGGGATTTAGTAGATTTTGCCTGTAGTATCCTCTTGTAGAAGAAATACACCTTTGGAAAGACATCGACTTTTGTAAACTTACCCAACATGCGCCATAGGGTCTCTAAATCAGAGACATAAACCCTAGAAAAGTCCAAATAAAATCATTTTTTTAATGCTGCTTTGGGTTTTTTCTTTTTATGGCGTAGAGCTTGAAGTAAATATTAATCAGTTGACCTGGTGACAACAATATTAGGGTAACAATGCAGCTGGCAGTGTTGTAACATTATTAGTCAAGTGACCTGACTAGTATCCTATAAACCTGAGAGTTTATTTTCTATTTAAATTAATCATGGCCTTTCTTCTTTAGGAGTAAAATATTATTTTTAAAAAATCAAATTAAAACTTATCATATGGCTTGCTTATAGCACACAAATTCCTGCATTTTAGTTTTATTTTTATAATTTAAACTCCTAATTTTTTTCTTTTTAAAAAGAAGTTAGGTGAAGTTCAGGAACTTCTTCTGACATTAAAACTGAATAGTTATTCTGTATAAATTGTGGGTTGGATGTGAGGTAGTGAATAGTGCTTAATTAAACCCACTTATAACACCAGATGATGTTTAACAAGGTTAATGCTACAGTCATATTCATTTACATGTGTACAGGTATTTGTATGTATACACATGTACTTGTACATATATCTTTATATATATATGTATACATATAGGTACACACTGTGCAAGGTGGGGCAAAAGTAGTTTTTTAGTTCATATGAAAAATAATACAGTAATTAATAATACAAGAATAAACTGTGTTTCACATACAACTGTAAGCCTACATTTGCCCTACCTTGTGTATGTACACAGCATGTGTACATTGGTGTACGTATACTCAGTTACACAATGAAATATGTATCTGTGTGTTTAGAAATGCATATGCATCTACTTGCATGTGACACTATCTTTAATGCTACATCTAAAAGTCAAATGATTATGTAATTTTGTATTATCAATGTTATATCACAGACAAAAAATGCTTGACCTGGAGAATCATATAAAGCCAAATTTCACCTGGGTCTGCCCCTCACTGCTTATATAATTTTTTCATGTCTTTGAGCCCCAGTTGCCTCACCCATAAGTTAATGCCTATCAGAAAGCCTCCCTGTGACAAGTAAATTGAACAATGTGAAATGTGTCAGGCACGGATCCTGGGACTATTGGGCTTTCAGAGTGAGTTGACCTTCACCTAGGAATGAAGAAGTACAGCCTTTGTTTGAGTCTGAAAAGAACATATTTTGTTAAAAACGACATAAAGAATATGATATGCTTGGCTTTCAAATCCATGTGATTAACCCAAATTAGAAGACATTTTCTATGACATTATTATGTAACAATTTTCCAAATAATGCTGATTTTAAACGAATTAAGTAACTGAAACTCTCCCCCTTTTGTTTTTCATTGGTCTGGTCTTTGACTGAGAGAGAAAGATTGACTGAAATATAAAAGTTTGGAGTTCGGTAGACCAGTGGCTATTGCTCCAATCATGGAGCACACATTGTGCCTTTCCAGTGAGTCAACAACATAGAGAAGAAAAGTTTTAAAATTTGATACATGTTTCAAAATAAAATATTTATAATGCTCATTTTACTTATCTAACTAAGAAAATTACTCCAATTATATGTACCTTAAGTTGTCTTTTTGTTTAAATACTGTAACTTGGCATGACTGCATCCTTCCTTGTAAAATACCCATGTTAACTTGTATGGGGACCATGTGAAGAAATTTGCTTCTGGGAGCAGGACCTGTGAGCAGAGGTAGCTCTGGAACAATAGCTTAGAGGGCTAGTACTCTACCTCCCCTCTCGCAGTCTTCACACAGAGTCATGCCCCCCCTCAAAAAGCATTCCTTTGAATTAAAAACGATATGTTTGTTTTATCAATGTAAATGTGCCCAGACTACCTCCTTCACCCAGTTCTTAAGTTCCTCACGCACTGTAATTTTGTAGTCAGCACCACTGTCAAGGTAAGCGAACTCCAAATAATCAGCCATTCAAGTTGTAGCAATGCTTAGAAAACCAGAGCAGATTTTAAAGCTCGAACCTTCTAAAGAAGAAGTAAGTGAGGTTGGTAACAAAAATAGCTGTATTCTATATCAATATTGAAAGTTCTGTAGTCACATCCCCTGGGTTCAGATTACTACTGTACCACTTACTTACTGTGTGTCTTGGAATATGTTACTTAACCTCTCTTTGCCTGAGCTCCTTTTGTCAAATGGGAAAAATAAAACATTAACCTCATAGTGGTTATAAGAATTGTGTAAAGATTAAATGAGAAATCCATGTAAAACACGTAGCACGGTGAAGTTAAAATGAGGATTAGCTGTTGCTGTGATTTCCATTAGTTTTATTAAATGTGGTGTTGTATTGCCTAGAACCAAACTCGTGAATGTGCTTGAAAGCTAGAATTCTTTCTCATTTTTAATACTATGATATATTTGGCCTTTCTACCAAACATGATATTCATTGTGCAAAAGTCTTTAAATGGAAGAAAGGAAAGAAAGAAGAACTTTCCCATTTTTTTCACTCAAACAGTTAAGCTTTTATATAGTGCTTTTTTTCGATAAAGCACCAGAAATAAATTGACTGCTGTTTATTATCTGGACACAGTGTCACAATTGCTTCATTTCATCCAGACATGTAAATTATTCAACATTCCAAACTCAGTCAGACTCAGGATCCAAGCATCAGCAAGAAAATATTTCCTGAGTAGCTTAACCAAATAAATATAGATTATACCAATAAAAAATTCTAAGGCAGCCCTGTAAGGAACGAATCACTTAGCTTTGGTAGGGAAAGTGAGGAGTTCCACAAACATTATTATTATCTACGTACGATTGATTTGTACTTGGAGGGACAAATAAGATGACAGCTTACCTAGAAAGGCTTTGATTTTTAAATTTGTCCTCTTTCTACTCATCAGAACTTTTATCCCATATATATATTATCATATATGTATATTGCTAAACAAAGAGGAGAGCTTATTCTCTTGGCTGGATCCATACATAACTTTATAAATCATTTTGGCATATGTAGAGAGAAACTTTTCCAGATGTCATAGAAATGACACAAGTACAAAATGTCAGAAATATCAGTCAAAATACAGTCAATTGTTCAGTGATACCATTAGCTATTTAGTGAAAGTACATCTTTTTACACTTTTCTATATTTTTAGAATGCTTATGGTTTCTACTCTGCCTCATGGTTTCAAGGTGGCTGCTACACCTTCAAAGATAATCTCTGTGTTCCAGGCAGTAACAAAAGAATGGTAAAGGCTTTCTCCTCCCTAAGATTGATGTTTTCCCCTTATATTTCATTAGCTAGAACTGGACCATTAGTCCAACCCAAACCAGTCACTGGCCAAGGAAAGAGGCTGGAGAGTGTCTGCGGCACCTTTCTTTGTCCAGCGAGAAAACCAAAGTCTATTCCCCAGAACAGATTTCCACAAGTTTCACAGTGAGCTTCAGAGAAAAGTGACAGACAGAAAAACGTGGCTGCAAAACTGGTTGGCTCTGGTGGCGTCCACCGTCTATTAATCAGCCATTGGAATCCTCTCTAGAACTGCATTGTTATTTTTGAAAGTCAATTTTGATTGTCTTTATGGGATAATTAGAAATATATACTATATTGATAAGTCACCATACTGAATGTCTGAAAAATGCTTTTTAAAGAGATATTTCTATTTCTTAGACCTTTAGAGGAACTGATATAGATTTAAATCCATCAGAAAACTTCTTGAAGTATATTGTTTTCTTCTCTGCAGCTACCATATATTCTGCTGCCTGCCATTTTCATGGTAACAATCACAAGTTGGATGCTCTTTTTAGCTATAATGGGACGATGCTGAATAGGCCAGCTGAGAGCTATTTTACAAGAAAATTTAGCAATTGCTTTGTGGTAATGGATATTGGTTTGTGGCACATCCGTTTCAGTTTCTGCCTTGTTGAACACTTTAAAAGCAGCTTCAATGTTTTTAGCTTCTCTCTCTGACCTTTGGGGAACTACAGGTTTTATGCCTTTTTACAATTGGTGGTGAACAAAGCCAAGCTAATCTTAATTGCATATTTTGCCTATTGACATTATGTAGAGAAGGCTACCTGGACACTTTTTAATAACTTTTGATTTTTATGCTGCTTCAAATGCCAGAGAAGATGCTGATGCTTTATAACACAAAGCTCCAACATAATCTGTTTATAGACTTTCCCAGAATTTTTTTAAAGGAAGCTTTTGATGGTTTAGAGAAAGGAAGCCAACAGTTAGTTAATTCAATTATTGTCAAATTTAGTGGAAACTCTAGTAGTGAATGTCAACTTTGTATTTTACATTAGCGACATTTAAAATGTGATTGCTGTTGGAATTAGATACTTAATAAAATGCCATATTTAAAAACAATGTCTACTGACTCTCTCTTCTCCTCTGAGACTGTCAAACCATCCTCAAAACATTAAAGTTGTTCCTAATACCTATTTGATGGAGGGAATAATGCGCAGAGAGTCCATATGCTTATGACTGAAGAAATAAAATATGTCCTGCTTTATAAAGTAACATTTACTCTAAATGTCAGCAGTAGGCTTTTTGTAAGTGCTATATTAAAATTGTGTTATAAGGTCCAGTTAGAAAAGTTAATTTAAAGATTCAAAGAAACCAGAAGTTTGTTGCATATTTGTTCACAAAAAAATATTTTTCTCTGATTCTAATTTCTACACTTGACATTTTCTCCAAACCTTAAATAATACTTCTGAAATATTGATGATGAATATGAAACAGACTCCTGGATAGCATTTCTTAATTTCTAAGCCAGAGTTAATCATATATAGCTAAAACCTTTAGGAAATGTTGCAAGAGGGAATTTTTAGGTGATTAATAAGTAATCAAGATTAGTTACTGCAGTTAAAGTTTATAACAGTTTTAATATTCAGAAGGTTTTGTCATGGATAAAATAATTCTGGAAACACTTCCTACTTGTCATAGTTCTCATAATGTACTCCTGCTTGATTTAATGTAATTAAGTGATAAAACTTTACAAAGTTTAGTTACTTCAGTTCCCCCCAAATGAATACTAAATTGTGTATATAACTTGCATGAGGGATCTTAATGTAGGTAGGATGTCCTGGACACATTGAGGAAGTCGTTCTGATATTTTCTTATATCCCTTCTCTTAGCATTCTCATAATCAGGGATGTATGGTCTCAATGCCATCCAGTTCCAAACACCATAAGGGACATCCTATAAAGTGTTCCATGCTACCATGCCACCAACTCTCTGTTCACACAGGAAGTAACGATTTGATTGGATTAAATCCAATCAAACCAAGTTAAAGGGCTGCGTAGAAAAAGAATGCTATCCATCCTTTCTTATTAATGGAAAGTTGAGGCCTACAAAAAAGAGGGGCTTAGCTATTATTACATAGAAATAGGTTTTGTATGGGTATCTGTTAGAAAGCATCACCCAAGTTAAAAAAGGAGTTTTGTTCTGATGGTACACTTCCTCTTCAGTCTCTGTTGTGGATCAATTACTTTTACCAGTTTAATCTATCACTTGTCATTTAATTGCTTTTAAATATAGCATACATTAAATATTATCACTTAACGTATTCTTTTATATAGCGTTATTAATTCCGGAAAGCCCATGATATTCACTTGAGAAGGTAAATTTCATAATTATTCAAAGACCTTTTAGTCTTCAGTGTGCTCCTCCAATCCTTGCATAGAGCCCAAAGAGCTCGAGGTACCTGTTCAATTTTAGAAACTGTTTTGATAATTTATTACATGCAGAACTAATGTAGGCAAAATACATGTACTATTTACTTTCAAGATTTTGCTTTCCAGTTTAAGTAAGAGTTTCCATGTTAAAGATCAGCAGTCTGGTAGAGAAAGCCTGAGCAAATTTACGTGTACTGAAAAGCGCTCTCTGTGGAAATCATAAATGATTTGCTTTCTAGGAAAACCAGAGCATGGTGAGGCCCATTAAGAAAGAAAGGGGACAAACTTTAGTGGGAGGGTAGGATGTGCTATTACTTTGTACACATCAAATTATTTATTTTACATAATGATCTTGTGAGTTGGGGATTTGTTCAGTCTAGGCTACTTAATTTCCCCAGGGCTTTACAGCAAGCAAATTACAGAACTCAATTTTAAACCCGACTCATTTAAAAGCCACACCGCTCAGTATACCATACTGCCAGTAAGATTAAATGGCTCAAAGTGAATATACACACTTTTGGGTAAAACAAATTACTTGTTATAGAATCATGGCACATGAAGCAAAAAGTTGCATAAGTGTTTATTAAGAACATATATTCTAAACTTTTTTCTTCACCATGAAACTAGCTAGGAACTTTTATAAATAAAATATCTGTAATGAGATCAGATTTCCTTATAGACAGACTTAGCTGTTTTTACTGTTTCTAATTCACTATAAAGTTGTCAAGCCCTAACCTATTATGAACAATGTCTCCCAGGCCGTTTGGAAACTACACTTATAACGACTTCCTGCAGCCATTCCATCTACTTCTATTTTTAAACATTGGGATTTAGGGACAGACTTAGCACAGTGCCAGGAACATAATATATTTAAATAATGTTGAATTTATGCTCTTAATAGCATCAGAGTATAGAGTGAAGTAAGCAGTCCAATGGCTTGAACCTTTTTTTTTTCAGTTCTGTGTCACTGCCATCATTTTCCCCTATATAATTTCATCTTTTAAAAGTCCTGTGGGTATGACTAAAACTTGCTTTTGAAATATTTTTAAAATTAGCTAAAATTAAAATTAACTTGGAAGACCTTCGAGAGCCTAATGCTTTGAGAGAGTGGAGTCATCACAAAACAAAGTTCAAACATACCTCCCCCCTCCAAAAAAACCAAAACAAAACAACACAACAAAAAACAAAAACCAGGTGCACATTTGTTTTTAAGAAGTGGTGTGGTTTAATGAGAAGAGACCAGTACTGGAAATCATGTAACACAGGTCCTGGTGTTGTCTTCCTCAGAACAGATATTTGAGTCTATGAATGTATGTATGGGAATAAAACAATTCCTGGACCCAACACCTTTACAAGATTCTCATGAAGAATATATGAGTTAACATGCAGGAAAAAGCTTGGTAAACAGTACCTTGACATCCACGTGTAAATGAGTCTTCTGTTGCTGTTATTAATACCATCCCTAACAGTAGTGACAACAGTCGTTGGAACAGCTACTCAGTTGAGATCCAACGGATCATTTCAAGTAATTTCTCCTGTTTTTATGCCTCTACTACTCTTACTTTTGGATTGTTCCTACCACCTTTATTAATTTGTTCTCATCTGTAAGTGAGGTATTTGGGAATGTTATTGATGCCTAAGGATATGTAAAAATCATGTCAAAAGAGGAAGAATCTCAGAGTTTCTAGAGTTGTGTGCTGGCTCTCAAGGTGAGGGAGGTAATGCAGAAAGCAAACAGCCCTGGTTGGTAGTGAGCCAGGTTTCTGTGCGTAAATAAATCTGCCCTCTGTGGACAGTTTGAAGCTGCCATCAAGCTGTCACTGACCACAGAGCTGGCAAGAGACGCCCATAACTGGTGCTCGGGAGCAGGTAGGAGTCAGGTCCAACACACACACACCACGGGCCTGGGATCAGAGGGGTGTGTGCAAGGTGATAGCTTCAAGGTCCCCGTTTCACAGTGGAACTTAATGACAACAAAGGCGTGGACAGAAATGTATGGCTCTACCTCTGGTGGTGATTCTTTGGCTCTTTGCTTTATACCTCAGTACATATTTGTAGTCTAATGGAGCACTTAAGTCCAGCCTTTGGGTATTTAAATCCGAACTCTTTCCACAAGACCCTTCCTTGGAAGCCAAGTTGTCTCCATGAGGAATCTTCTCTTATTCTGTTGCCTCCAAATTAAGGCCACCACTCTGACCACAAGTGTCCTACATTCTAGCTATGTGTACCTGCTTCCCTCTACTGTCCCTGTCCCCGAGGACACAAGATCCAGACAGGTATAAGCACAGCACCATCATGAGTTAGTGTCAGTGCTGCCACTTTGTCACTGGGTAGCTGAGTGGAGAAGAAGGAAAGTCTAAAAATTTATTTTATGCTTCAATTTTAGATTATTTTTAATAGCAGACAAACTAAGCAGATAGGATTTAAATATTTAAGTGAGCAATAACTGATAATTGCATGTGCATGTGTGGATAAATAGGTAGATAGATAGATCTCCCAGAAATTTATTAAATGTCTGCTTGATACATTGTATATAGCAAAATTGGGACTGTGTGTTTTGGTGTCCCTGGTAAATCTCATGAACACACTGAACTACAAAAGGTGCCTATCTGGACACATATACACACACATTTATTTACTTACCTATTTACTTATTCTTTGCCTTGCTTTGGAAAGGATTTAAAGCATCAGTATTTAAGGTTAGCTGTTGAATGCACAAATACAAATACACAGCCCTGATTCACAGGGCTCCTAACTAAATACCTAGAAAATACTGCTGATTTGTTCAGGAAGACAGAAAAAGAATGCTCATCATAATCACGATTATCCTTAATTTCATGATCTTATGCCTGTTTTTTGTTTGATTCTGTGTTACTTCATAGAATTCCAGAATGAAGGTTCATTTGATAGAAAGCATCTGATAAACAATGATTTGTATCCCTTTAATAGATGCATATATTCTCAAAAAGCTAAGATGCTAGCCAACATCCATTCAGTTCAGTTACTGATTTATTTCTTTTTCAATTCTCCAGGTAGAATCTGTTGTAGGCAAGAGTTTTATTGGAGTCTGAGAGCTAGGCAGTTTTGTATTATGGAAAATTCTGGAAAAATGGAAAGACCTGAATGGGCTTCATTACTGAGGTTAGGGCTTAGAGCTGGGCTGCAGGTCAGGTAAATTAGCATTGAGAATATGAGGCACTGTGCAGGGTGTTTTAATTTATGGATAACAAAGACTTTTCTCTGTAAATTTCACTACAAATGAGTAAAACAGAAACTCAGCTTTATTTCTACACTTCCATCCCAGGTTTCTTTATTTTATTCTTTCATTCAGCATTTGTGAAGCTGTTAGTTTTCCAGTCATAGTGCTCCGCAAAAGTACTTTAATCTAAGATTTGTACTATGATGCAACCACATTATGAGTTAAATAGATTTCTGTGGGCTAGTGAGGAAACCCAAGTAATACTTAATATTTTTCATAAGCTCGGGAATGCCAGCCTTCCCCTCCCACTCTTCACTTGAGAACAAAATTAACAATCTAGTCACCGTCTCAACTTCTGCAGTGTGTAACGCACATCAGTTATAAGCAGGCAGGGTTTAGCAGTTGTCTTCTAACTGTTCTAGTAATGGTGTTGTTTCTGGGAAAGCTGGGTTTTCTTCTTGAGAAGAAACTGGAAGGAGAAAGTGGTTTTAAAGAATTTTTTTCTTTTGGCGATTTGTGGTTCTATTAGGTATTGTTTTCTTGAAACTTTCTGTGCTTCAGTTTCAATATCTGTGAAATGGAGATTATAATACCTTCTAAATTTGTGAGTATTATGTGAGCCTTGTACAGTGCTGAACACACTGTCTGGCACATAGTAAGTACACTAAGTCTGTCCTCTACTGCTTGGAGAGAAACATAGAGACCAAAAACTGGTGCCAGATAGCAACCTGATACATAGTATATATATATACACACACACACATGTGCACACACTTACATGCACACGCCAATGTAATCTGGTTTATTTTAAAAATAGGGAAACACACAGTGGAAGAAATAATCAAAATGGAAATGAATATTTTAGCTAGATATAACCCAGCATACAACTACTACAGCCTATGTGCATCCCACATTAATATATCCCAAAAATGTTGTAATATGCCTCCTAAAAATTATTAAAGGTAAATGTAATATAAGCCAGATGTAAAAAATATTATGCCTCTAATGCTGAGATTTTTAAAAAAATTATTAAGCACTGCAAAGAAGGATATAAGTGTAATGCTCATCCTTCTCCTAAGGGAATAGTCCATTGTTATACATGTAGATTAGCATTATAGATTATTCACATCAATAAAGGAGCTGTTATTGAGGTCTTTCAGATGAGAAAATGAGTATCTTTTGCATCTTCTAGCTTAACAAAATATATTTTCCTTTCTTTTGAACTATTAAAAATAATTTAACATCTGCAACTGGATGAAGACTATCTACAAAAGGCACACAGCTAACATCACAGGTAACGCTGAGAAGCCTGCAGCCCTCCCACAAAGATCAGGCACAAGGCCAGGATGTCCCAGCTCACTGCTTCTTTTCTAAATTGTCCTGGAAGTTCTAGCTAATGCAGCAAGAAAAGAAAGGAAACAAGAAGAAAAAGGGTACGGGTTGAGAAGAAAGAACTAAAACTGTTTTTGTTCACAGATTTTATGATTATTTATGTAGACATTTCAAAGGAATCGACAAAAATCTGACCGGACTCGTAGCATGGTAGTAAGATACAAAGTTAATGGACAAAAGTCAATTGGTTCTCTATATACTAGCAGTGAACAAGTAAAGTTTGGAATTAAAATACAAACTATTTGCATTAACATTCAAAAAATGAAATAGGTACAAAACAAAATATGTGCAAGATCTATACAAGGAAAACTGCAAAACGCAGGTGAACAAAATTGAAGAACTCAGTAAGTGGAGAGCTATTTCATGTACTTAGATAAGTAGACTTTGTATTGTCAAGGCGTCAGTTCTTCCCAACTTGTTCTATAGATTCAATGAGGTGTAATCAAAATCTCAGCAAGCTATTTTGTGAATATCGACAAACTGGGTCTAAGTTCACATGGAGAGGCGAAAGACCCAGAATGGCCAGCACAAGATTAAGCTCTGTGAAATACAGCATCAAGTGAGTGAGATGACCAGTTAGGGGTTGGAGAAAATATTTTCAAAAAACACATCTGATAAAGGACTGTTATGCAAAACATACAAAAAGAACTCTTAATTCAAAATTAAGAAAATAAGCAACCTGATTAAAACATGAGCTTAAGATTTAACAGACACCTCTCCAAAATATACGTATATGCAGATGGTCTTTGGAAGAATACAAATTAAAACTGCAGTGAAGTTTCACTGCACACCTATTAGAATGGCCAAAACCTGGGACACTGACAACACACTACTGGCATGGACGTGAAGCAGCAGGAACCCTCATCACTGCTGGTGCGAGTGCAGAAGGGCACAACCACTTTGGAAGGCAGTTTGGAAGTTTCTTACAGAACTAAACATACTCTTTACTAAACAATCCAGCGATCGCTTTTTTTGGCATTTACCCAAAGAAGTTGAAAATCTCCATTCAAAAACATGCACGTGGATGGTTATAGCAGCTTTATTCATAATTACAAAAATTGGAAAGAACAAAGATGTCCTTCAAGAGGTGAATGGATAAATGAACTGTGGTTCGCCTAGTCAATGGAATATTATTCAGTGCTAAAGAGAAATGTAGTATTAAGGCATGAAAAGAAATGAGGAAATTTCAACTTAAATGCGTATTACTCAGTGAAAGAAGCCAGTTTGAAAAGACCTCATATGATATGATACCAAATAGATGACCCTATTGAAAAGGCAAAACTGTGGAGACAGTGAAAAGATCAGTGGTTCCAAGGAGTTGTGTGTGGGGAGCTGGGAAGGAGGGATGAATAGATGGGGCACAGAGGAAGTATTCTGTATGCTGCTGTAATGATGGATACATGTCACTATACCTTTGTTTAAACCCATAGAATGTACAACAGAAAAAGTTGAATTGTAGTGTAAGCTGTGAACTTTGGATGATTATGATGTACTAGCGTAGTTTCATCATTTGAAACAAATGTACCACTCAAGTGGAGGATGTGGATAATGAAGAAGGCTATGCATGTGGGAAACAGGGAGTATATAGAAATTTTTGATACCTTCCCTTCAATTTTGTTGCAAATCTAAAACTGCTTTAAAAAATAAAGTCAATAAATTTTTAACATAGTTAAAAAGTACCTAACAACCAGTAGGCTTTGAAAAATCTGTGATTTTTCACAATTTCACATTCATTATTAATTCAAAACTCATTTAAGAAAACACTATTGAGGCTCATCTGAATTCTTGAATCATAATTCTCATCATAAGGTCAAACGACAGACTGAGGGCATCATCTTGCTCACTCATACAGTGTGACCTGCATGAAGAAAACCAAAGCTTCGGTCCAGAATGTCACTCTGATGGCTAAGTAATGCCTGTGCTAGTTAAAAGAGAAGACTTTCATCCAGTTCTTCACAGATACTATGAAGGTAGATAACAAGAAAGAATTTTTTTCTTTCCAGTGGAACTGCTATGTTTCAGCATGGTCACGGAGTATAATCCTCTGTGAGGGCAGTCGTCCAGTACAATTACTATCCAACCCCAGTCTCAGAAAGAACTGGAAGGCTCATCTCATCGTCTTCCAAGTGGGTTTGTAAGAACCAGAAGTGATCTATAAAATGAGTCCCTGGGCCTGGTACCTTGAGACAATCTGGATCCAAATTAGCCTGGGGACTGCGGATGAACCAGGGGGCCTTCAGCTTGGATTAGGAACCCTTCCATTAGGAAGCTAAAGCGAAGAGGTTGGAGTGATGCAGAGATGACGGTCCAGGAGCAGTGTGGGAGAGTGGAAGAAGCTCCCAATGTAGCCCCAGGAGACTGGAGTTAGAATCTGGCCGGTCCTCCTCTGTGCCCTGTAGCCCCCATGAGAAACTTGATTGAAGAGCTTACCACACTGATCTCTAAACGATTTTTGCGTACCTTTCTCCACCATTTTATTGTGAGCCCTTCCCCCCAAACTGTTGATTTTGAATAATTTTACAGCTACAAAGAATTTGAAAAAAACAGCAATGAATATCTGTGTATACTTCTCTAGATTCACAAATTAACATGATACCATGTTATTGTTAAATTGCCCTCTTACTACATATTATCTATGTATCCATGTTCCTTTTCAACCTTTTGAAAGTAAGTTAAAGACGTCGTGATATATTCTCTTCAAATACTTTATCTTGTTTTCTTTAAAGACCCAGACATTCTCATAACCACATTATCATTATCAGAGTCATGAAATTTAACTTAATAGTGTCATCTAATATACAACCCACATTCACATTTTCTCAGTTGTCCCACAAATGTTCCTTATTGCTGTTTAGTTTTTTTAAATCCAAGAATCAGTTAAGGCTGCCATGTTTCTTTAGTCCTCTTTAACCTTGTGGAGAGCCCTTACATTTTTTTCTTTTCTTCCATGACGCTAATGTTTGGAAATTTCAGGCCAGATGGCTTGTAGAATATTCCACATGATTTTTTTTGTTTTCTTCCTTGTGATCAGGTTGAGTGTATATATTGGGGAAAAATAGGTGATATTGGGACTTCCTAGCAATTAATTGTCAAAAATACCTTTCTCCCCCTATAATGAAGAAGGAACTTATGGTGATACATTGAAGCCATGAGAATATCCTGTTTCCTCACAACCTTTCACCCAATAGTTTTACCATACATTCATGATTCTTCCTTGTGTCCTTATTATACAGGGTCCGAAAGAAATAATGCCTACTTGGGTGTGATCTGTAGGGTAATAATATGGGTGTAATAATTTATAGTTTTCATTTGAACGTTTCACTTAAAATGTCATGTGGTGTCCT
>PVJD01009038.1:0-12004 GCA_004026545.1 Mormoops blainvillei
TCTTTTGACAGATTTGTCATATGCAAATATTGTTTTCCTTTTCTGCACCTTCTCTGAATCCTTATAATGGGGTGTATTACCCAGGGTTCTTGAGAAAACAGAACCAATATATATAAAGATATTTATTATAAGGAACTGGCTCACATGAGTATGGAAGTTGAGAATTCCCAAGATCTAAAGTCAAAAAGCTGGAGACACAGGAGAGCCAATGGTGTGAGTTCCAGTTTGAAAGCTGGCAGACTCAAGAACCAAGAAGAGCCAATGTTTTAGTTCCAGTCCAAAGGCAGGAAAACAACCAATGCCCAGTTAAAGGCAATAGGCAGAGGGAGTTCCCTCTCACTCAGAACTTTAAATCTATTCCGGTTGGATCGATTGAATGGGGCCCGCCCATATTAGGGAGTGCAATCTCCTCTACTAGGTAGTGGTGGGGGGAGGGGTTAAGGGGTGGTGGAATTGAGCAAAAAAGAAAAAGGGCTCATGGATATAGATAACAGCATGGTGATTGCTAGGGGGAGAAGGGTATAAGGGAACTAAATAGTAATGGGAAAATATTAAATTTTTAAAATTTTCTAAAAAATATAATTTATCTTATCTAGACACGCTCTCAGAAACAAACCCATAATTATGTTTGATCAAATATTTGAGCACCCCTTCACCCAGTCAACTTGAAAGGTAAAATTAGCCATCACACAGTCTTTCACAGAGCAAAAGTTTTTAATTTCGATGAGGCCCAGTTTATCAATTATTATGTTTATGGTTGGTGTTTTTAATGTCAACTCAAAGAATCTTTGCCTCGCCCTAAATCTTAAATCTTCTTATATTGTTTTTCCTAAAAAAATTATTGTTGAATGTTTTATGTGTAAGTTTATGATCCATTTTGGGTTAATTTTTGTATAAAGTGGTAGGTTTAAGTTAGGGGTCTTTGTCGGGGGGAAGGAGGCTACAAGTGTCCGATTGTTCCAGCACCATTTGTTGAAAAGGCTGTCCTTCATCCATTGAATTCTTTTTGCACCTCTGTCAAAAATAGTTTAACATATTTCTACGGGTGTAATTATGGGTTCTCTTTTCTACTTTATCTTTATGTCTAGTTCTCCACTAATACCATATCATCTTGACTACTGTGTGTATACAGTAAGACTTAATAAATGATATATATTTTTATTAGTATATCCTCAGCCTCTTGTATACTATCTGAAAAATAGTAGATACAGTATACATACATACAGACATACAGAATAGCTTTATTGAAATATAATTTAAATACCATAAAAGTTCTTCATTTGAAGCATACAGTTCAGTAGCTTTTAGAAAATTCAGAAAGTTATACAACAATCACCACAATATAATTTTAGGATATTTTTGTCACCCAAAAAGGAAACCTAGTTCCCATTAGCATTCTCCCATCTATTTCCTCCCCAGCCCTTTGCAACTACCACATACTCTCTGTCTCTATACATTTACCCATTTTAATTGGATATTTTCTATAAATAGAATCACACAAAATTTTGACTTTTGTTACAGACATTTTTCAATAGGGTAAGGTGCATTCATGTGGTATAATTGATATTTTATTCCTTTTTATGGTTGAATAATATTCCACTATATATAGCCACATATAGCCACATATATATATATAGTTATAACACATTGTTTATTTATTACTTTATGAACATTGGAGTTGTTGTAACATTTTAGTTATTATGAATAATGCAGCTTTGAAAATTTATGTCAAGTTCTTGTGTAGGAATATATTTTCATTTCTCTAGGCGTATACCTATGTGCAGAATTGCTGGGTCTTTTTATTAGTGGTTGAAAAGCTATAATGAAATGGAATTTTTATTTGTATTTCCTCCATGACCAATGATACCAAGCATTTCTGATGTGTTTACTGGCCACTTTTTGGAGAAATGTCCATTCAACTCCTTTGCTTATTGGTAAGTTAGATTGTTTATATTTATATTATATATCTTTAAGAGTTCTTTATATATTCCATATTCATGTTTCTTATCAGGCACATGATTTGAAAATATTTTCTTTAATTATATGAGTTGTCTTTTCACTCTCTGGTATTCTTTGAAGCACAAAATTTTTAATTTTAATGGAATCCAATTTATCTATTTTTTCTTTTGTCGCTCGTGCTTCTGGTTTTATATCAAAAAAAAAGCTTCACTTAACCCAGGGTCTTAAAGATTTGTCAATTTTATTGATTTTTACAGAGAATCAACTTTTGCTTTTATTTTCTCTTATTTTTCTTTTCTCTATTTCATTATTTCTCCACTCATTATTTTTTTATTCTACTTCATTAGATATTGTTTGCTTTTCTTTTCTAAGTGTCTTAAGGTGAATGTTTTGTTTTTAATTTTAGATCTTTCTTCCTGTTTAATTAAAGTGTTTACAACCACAAATTTCCCTCCAATAACTGTTTCATTGCATGCTTTAAGTTTCCTTATGTTCTATCTTCCTTTTCATACATATAAAAGTATTTTCTAATTTCTTTTGTAATTTATTCTTGACCATTTGTTACTTAGGAGTGTGTTGTTTAATTTTTATATATTTGTTAGTTTCCCAAATATTCTGTTATTTATTTCTAACTTTATTCCATTGTGATTATCAAACATACTCAATATGATTTCAATCTTTTAATACTTATTGAGGATTGTTTCATGAATTTCCAATATGCACCTCAGAAAAATGTGTATGATGCTAATTTGGGATAGAATGCTCTTCCAGTGTCTGTTAGATCTAGTTGGTTTATGGTGCTGTCCAAGTTATATATTTTCTGATCTTCTATCTAGTTGTGTTGTACGGTAGGGAAAGTAAGATGAAGTTTCTAACTCTTTTTGTTGAATCATCTATAATATTTCTCCCTTCAATTCAATACTTTTGCTTCAATTATTTTGGGGTTCTGCTGTTGGGTGCATATATGTTATAAATGTTATATGTTCCTGATAGATTAACCCATTTTATCATTAAAAAATATGCTTCTTTATTTCTAATTGTATTTATTTTAAAGTATTTTTCATCTGATATTAATATAACAATGCCGTATTTTTTTGGTTATGGTTTAAATGATATATCTTTTACTTTCAACTTATTCGGTCTTTGAATGTAAAGTTTGTCTCCTGTAGACAGCACATAATTTTGGGATTATGGCTTTATGAGTTATGAGTTCATAGGTGATAGGATTTTTATGTTGTCTGACAATCTTTACCTTTTGATTGAATTATATGATCTATTCATATTTTTAGCTTTATGACTGAGTATTTAATCTGCATCTGCCAGTTTACATGGCTTTTTCTCCCTCTGTTTCTTCTTTACTGCCTTGTCTTGCATTAAGTGAATACTTTCTAGAGGAATAGTTTATTTCTCCTACTGTCTTTTATCACTACGTATTTTGTTACATTATCAGTAGTTGCTCTAGGACTAATCACAGATGTCTAAACTTATCAGATCACTTACATTTATAGTCTTAGGTAGAGAAATATCCAAATGTTACTTTTATATAGTTAAATTCCTCCTTCCTCTTTATGTTGTTATTATATAACACAATAAATATATTGTTATAATTACTTATTTATAAAATTTTATATCTCTTAAAGAAGATAAGCAAAAAAAGAACAAATATTAACATAAGAGTTACCATTCCTGGTTCTCTTCACTTATTCCTGTGTATTTGAGGTACCATGTCATGTCATTTCCTTAGTCTAATAAACCTTTGTTTCTACCCACCTACTTTGTGATATATTATGAAGTATATTACATTTCTGTGTGGTACAGGCTCAACTATATAATTATATGATATTGTCTTATACAATTGCTTTTCAAACCAGTTATTTTAAAATAGCACACCTCACTTTGAAGAGAACACATACAAATCTAGCAATTAATTACAACTTCATCTTAGATATTCCCCCAGGACTTCCCAGGCACTTGGGATAAAACAAGGATAGAAACACATCCTTGCCTTCAATAAGAATATACATAATTATATATATGTATGTATGTATATGTATATATATATATATAACTGTAATGTATAGACATATATATAAATATACACATATATACATAACACATATATATCAGAAGGCAGTGGATTTTTAATATTCTTAGTGTCACAGATGGCTTTGAGAAGATGATTGGGGTTGGTGGTAGTTTAAAAACTCATTTTCCCTTTGTAGCACCATTTAGCTACCTCTTCATTGCGGAGAAACTAGCTGGAATTTCTGGATGACAAAACAAGCTCAGTACTTTGTTACCTCTCATAGGGCAGATGGAAGCCAGCAGAGAAAGAAAACTGGGACAGGGACTGGAACTTTGTTTTCTAGAGAGGTTGGCCTAAAAAGCCCTATGTCCCTCCTGAGGAAGAGCTGTGTGTGTGTGTGTGTGTGTGTGTGTGTGTGTGTGTGTGTGTGTGTGTTGAGAGAATAGCATCCTAGAAGGTCCTGCTTTGGCCCTACAGGAACATGTTGCATAGGAACCAGGAGAGAGCTATACAAAGGCTGAATTTCTTTTCCTTGATGCTGTGGACAGCACTCACTGCTCTCAAGAAGGATGAAAATTTCCCACCATTGTTCTGCAGGTACAGAGACCTCTCATTCTTTTGGCTGCTGGAAAAACCAAAATATGGACCTGACACATGAGGATTAAGAGTCATGAGTAAGTAAGGAAAAAATACACTTAAGGAGAACCAGCAACAAGGGGATAACCAAGAACACCCTGAAGTAGTTAGTGGGGAAATAGAATTTTTAGAACCTACAGATGATAACTTTAACAAAACCAGCAATAATAAAAATGAACGTTCAAGGAGATTTATTGTAGCACTGGAAATATAGTTTTTGTATACCTCTCCCTGAAATAACAGTACCAAAGTCAATGTATGTTCTAAAACCGAAAATAATCACTTGTTGAGAACCAAAAATGATAGCACAGAAAATCAAACAGATGAAATCTTTTAAAACACAGAGCAGAAATATAAAGTAATTAAAATGAAGTTGTGGATTATCTTAAGAAAAACATATTTAAAAATAAATGTTTTTTATACTTTCAATGACTGTCAGATGCATCCGAAGCACATATGTGGACCCTAGGACATATAGAAATTCAATTAAAAATATAATTCTAGCTTAAAATATGATTTTAACTTAAAAAGACTAAGCATCAAGATATCTCTCCTTACCTGAAAGGTTTCCCCAGGCCATTGGTCTGCTCTTCCCTAGGTCCTCATACCTAATTCTTCTGGTGATAACCAAGAGGGGTGAGAACTGCACTTACTAATGTGTCAGTTATAATTAAGGAGCCCTGGCTGGTGTCCTCAGTTGGTTAGAGTGTCCTCCCATAAACCAAAATGTCGTAGGTTCGATCCCCAGTCAGGGCTCATGCCTGGGTTACAGGTTCAAAACCCGGTTGAGGTGCATACAAGAGTAACTGATTCATGTTTCCCTCTCACATTGATGTTCCATTTTTTCTCTCTTATCTATCCCTCTTTCTCTCTTTCCCTCTCTCTCTTTCTCTGTCTCAAACCAATAAGCATGTCCTCAGATGAAAATGGAAAAAACTGTAATTAAGGAGTCTTTCTGACAGGCCTCTAAAGAACACTGTTCCACTGCCTTTGGCTGCTTTCCTACTGCTGACTCCCAGTCATCTCATCCAACATGGCAGCCTGCATGGCTGTTGCTGATCATTAGAAAAGTATTGTGCAGAAAAAGCCTGGGCATCTTCACATCTGAGTCTGTGCACACTCCATATATCCTTCATCATCTACATTTCCACCTTCCTTTGTGGCTTTCCTACAATAGCAGATCAGCTTTATCTTGGCAGTGGCATGTTAACCCTTTACATATCAACTGAGTACTGACTTTAAAAAGAAACCAAACAAAGCCAAAACTTGATAACATTTTAATAGACAAATCTTCAAAAAACACAGCTATCTTTTATATAAAGATGGTAGACAATTTGGGGTCACACATTTCCTGTTAACTCTGTTATAAGTGATCTTTTTAGATTATAACAAGTGGCTTTTTTGTTTGTTATGTGATTAGTATTTTCAGTATATATAATCAAAACATTAAAGCAAAGTGACAAAATAGGAAAGCCATTTAATATCAGAATATTTGACATTCTCAAAACCTTTATTCTAAATGCCTAGTACATAGGAAAGACTTCTTTGCGTTCTTTTCTCTTAACATAGGCTCCTACTTAGCCAGAAGCATTTTACATGCAATGTTGTTTTTGGTTTTGTTTTTTTCGTAAATATTCATTCACTTATTAAGTATAGTCCCCTGAGCCTAAGACATAAATTTATGCTTTTCATACCAGTATTCAAGTGGAAACAAATTAATGTCAAACATATTATACTTAAAAGACTTCTTTTTTGCAATTTTTAGTTACAACTTCCAGAAAGAGGCCAAAGTTCAAACACTGAGTAAGAAAATAAATAGCTATTTATACCAAAAATTGTCAAAATACGTGATCTAATAAAAGATAATTTCCCCACCGCATTAATCTTATTTATGAATTAAGCCAGAAAGGGCTTTGAAAAGTGAAGTGCATCTTCCTAGTAATAGATTTTATGAACTTTTTCTGAATGAGAAAAAGATGGTAAAAATCCTATATAAATACAATAGCATTAATGGCAGTATAACATTTCAATAAATATGCCTAACATTTTGCATAGTTAATCTGACATGATGTTATTCCAAAATTCATTTAGAACAGAGAACTACAAAAGTTACAACATAGAAAGATTATAAATATGTATTTTTAGAAAGAAGGACAATATAAATGAGATAGTTTATCATTTTGAAATTACCGAATGTGTTTAAACATAGGTATATTCACAAAAAAATATAGAAGGCCAAGTTAACTAGCTACTTTATGGCAGGATCAGCCACCAGTGGCATTATAGTTATTGCAACATCCAAGTTCAATTCTTGGGGCTTTGCATTTTATCCTTTATCCAACCCTGAGCATAAGTATAATCAGCTCCATTTTACAGATGAGACAACATTGTTACCAAACAATTAAGTAATGTTTCAAATTCATACAGATTTTTCTGGTGTTTCATTTGTTCTTTCTTATTTATTTTGTTTATTTGTATTTTATTGAAGAACTCTATAGAGACTTGTAATTAAAGGCACATCCATGTGTCACAGCTGAGATTCAAACTTTGACTTCATAACTAGATCCTTTTCACCATATCCCTCAGCCTTAAGGTACAACCAGTTTCATATTTATGGAATAAACCAGGAAAAAAAACACCTAATTTCCTAAGTTTAACTACCAACCATTTCAAATCAACAAATTTTAACTTCATCCTCTGTAGGTTTAAATGAAAAGTGGAGTGTAGGGAAAAAATTCAGAGAATTTGAAGTCAGAAAATCTGTGTTCCAATACTTTGTCCAATACCTAGTAGGTAAAAAAACAAAAGTAAGAAAGTTCACTTGAATTTTCTGAAATTTGCCTTTCTTTTTTGTAAAGTGGAATTAATAATAATAATACACCTGATATTTCAGCTGGACCACACCAGCCAGGGCATATATATATTACATTTTTTGTGCAAGTTGTATAAAAATTATACCAAGTTAAGTTATTTGCACAATTTATTTCAAGAACCCTCTCTCTATCTGAACATAAAGAGAAAACATTAAAAAAGTTAGTAGCATTAGTCCCGAAAGACCTAGAACAAATAAACTCTATAATTTGAAGTGTTAGTTATATTATAGAACTTATTTCATATTGAAGTGAATGATTTAAATCTTCTTGGTATATGTTCATCATAGACTACAATTAAAAGGCAGTATTCATATAGCACATATGCAGAGTATCTGAAGAATCAAAAACTATTTACTGAATATCTATTATATGTTATGAACTGGCTTGACAATGGTGTTAGATTATACAATAACATGATTTTGCAAAGGTAAATAAAATTTAGACTCTAACGTTGATAAGAGAGTAAATAGGTAACTCAGTGGATAAGTCAGACAAAGAAAGAGGTAGCTCTAATATAATGTGAACAGTGCTAAAACCAATATACACAATGGAAAGTTCATTGGTTTGACCCAATTATGAACTGATTTTCATTTCATATTCATATCCTATGTAAATTTTCTGACTATTCAAAAGCCATAATCTCTGTAAGTACTCCTTGCTAATTCCTAAATAAATCCACTGTAAGAAAATTTATTCGTAATTCTTTAAATAAATTTCTCCAAACAGAGGCTACTATTCTTTGTTATGGTAGACTACAATGGACAAGATAAGCAAATTTCCTAGCAGCAAGGTGATTCAGAATAATTTGGGCTCATCAGACTTCTGCTCTATTTCCTTCCTTCTGCCTTTCGAATATTATAAATCCTGCAGGCCACACCCATGATATTATGAGTCAACAACTCTTTGGAGAATTTATGTATCTGGGGCTGCAAAATGACCTGAAAACTGTATGGACATTTTCAACAGACCTAGATGTTTCCTGCAGTTAAAAAAATTTTTATTCAGTAACCACCACCTTAAGGGCACAGAACAAAACCTAGGACAGTCTGTAATGCAAACATCCATTCAAACCTGGGAGATTTCCAGAGTGGATTTGCAATAGTCTTCCATCATATACGAAGGTCAAAAAATAAAGACTTAAAATTGGAATGTTTTTATTCAATTTAGGTGCCATTTGACCACAAATGCTCTGTCTGCATGAGAAAATTGAAGAAATAAATCAGGATCCTTTCTTTTAATGGTTGTTTTCACTGGCCAGCACTTGGCAATATGAGTTAAAGCCCAGATTGAATTTCACTTTTCGGGCAACTTCATTTATCATGATTACAAAGCCAGGTACGATTGCCATTTGGTTTTGGCACCAAAAAAAATTACTCGTCCAATGTATGCAGGGAGAAGGAAATCACAACAATGTACTCTTCTGGAAAAGGTACTTCTATCCAGATTTTTAAATTAGTAGCAAAATAATCGGTAAAATATTTGACCAAGTATAGCTGGTAGTAAAAATGGGGTGTTTTTAAAATACACAAATTACTTCAGTGCCAGTATTTTTTATGCATGATGCTAGTCACCATACACTGAAAAAAATCAGCTAAAGCATTGGAGTGAAAAATTTATTTTTTTTACCCTGCTTTGAAAGTTAATATTTTGCACTCATTAATTAAAATACATTGAATGCCTATGTTATATAAGGCATTATGTTAGGTGCTAGAACTATTAAAATGAATAAGGCAAAGCAACAGCCCTTATAGGCTGTACTGTGCAGAATACTGAGAAGACAGACATAAACAGTTAACATATAATGTGATCAGTAGCATAGGTGTCTCTGGGGGATGAGATGGGTAAAGCATTAAACAGAACCATTTTTTCTGTAGCCTTGGTCCTTAGTATGGTTCAAGACGTCTTTGAGGGTTTCCAGGTCAGTACTTATCTCTCATAAACAGCAATAGATTCTAGTGAAGACTGAGGACTGAATCCTTGCATTTAGGATCTAGAATCTTCACTTACTGAGTGCTTTGAGGAAATAACTTTGACTTTTGGGGCTCAACTTTCATCTTAAAATTAGAAGGGAATAGTACCTGTCTCTACTCTGTTGTTATGAAGATAAAAAACGGCAATGTATAAAAATGCATTGCAAGAAAATAGAGTTGACTGTAAACTGATATACAAATGCTATTTGTTGTGGTGGTTATTAATAAATCCTCTGGGCCAAATAAGCCCTTTATAAAAAAGTAAGCCATCTTAAAAGGAAAAAAGGCATAAATCATGTAGAACAAAACTTCCTGCCTGCCTTCCCTTGAGAAAACTATATCTGAGCATAGTTTCAACTTATCCCTAAACATGCAAAGGCAAATAGACTTGACCCAATTCAAAATTATGAAATTGAATAAACCTCTGTCCCAGGCCTTGTCTTCATGACTCAGCCAAGTTTTTCCATCATTCTGATTCTCAGTTTCTATATCTGAAAGATGGGAATAAAAACACTGTATAGAACTACAGAGTTGTAGAGATACCAAATGTCATGGGGTGTGTAAAACCACGAGGCCCTGTGCCTGGTTCACAGTAGGTCCTCTATCAATGTTAATCAGTTCTATTACCAAAACAATAAGGGTCCTGAAATCATCATTTACTCTCATTTAATTAACCAATTATACTTTTCTATTGATGAGTTTTGCACATCAACTCAATCAGCATTTTCATTTTGACACTTTTATTTCTAATTATGTATAACTTACTCCCTGTTAAAGGAATTTCAGGCATGAGCAAATAGATCAGGGGATACTTGCAGACACAGAATGTCTACCAGAAAGGTACTCCTGAAGTCATACTTCTTTATTTTTTCTAATGTGGTTTTTAGGATGCTATGAGGTAATCAAGATACTCAATGGGAACTAAATGCTTGTTGGAGGTTAATTTCCAAAAGGTAATCATAACGTAAGGGTGACTCTACTGTCTCTGATTTCCTCTAGGACTTGAAATCATGTGCCCTTCCCTAGCTTTCCTTCTCTTACCTGACACAGGCACCTTCTAATCTCAGCCCAATCCATGCTTTCCTTTCTTAGTTCCAGAGCTTTAGCATTCCGTTTCTTCATTTTAGTCTCTTTTACAATCCTTTCTTTGCTGTTCATCTGGTAACAGTGTGTTGTTAGGGTTCAACCAAAGATAATACAAATCACTCTAACTGGGTAAAGCAGAAAGGGATTTATTACCAGGTACTGGAGGGAATGTTTGAATTGGCTCCAGGGTAACCCTCCAGGCAACTCCCAAGACCTCAGAATCACAGTGTTTTCTGGGAATGGGAAAGAGGCCCCCGGGAAGCAGACGTGGGCCGCCACGGCAGCCAGCTGCACCACCAGAGTAAGCCACGGCAGGGCCGCCATCTCCCCCTCACAACTCAGACCTGACTTTCAGTCTTGCCGAACTGTTGCGATTGGCAGAACTTAAACACAGCCAAAAAATCTACCCACAAGAGAATCTTGAAAATGCAGGGGGGTTTTTTTGTTTTGTTTTGTTTTGTTGTTTTTTGTTTTGCTTTTCAGACTGCAAAACATGAATACTAGATAAGACCTGGAATATTTGTAAATTAGACCATTCTAAGTATCTGCCACGAACATCATAGAATATTTAACTACTCATTCTATATTTTTCTACTGTTTATGTAGAAAACATAAGCAGTAAAAGAAATTGCCACTAGAATATATCCTCTTTGTTAATAAAGCACTACAATTAACAGCCATGAACTTGAAGTAAAAGACCTGTGGTCTAGGGCTTGCTCTACCACTAATTAGTTTGGGGACTTGAGTTAAATCCATTCACTTTACAGAACCTTAGTTTCCTTCATGTAAAAAATGAGGAGATTAGATAAAGCATTTGCTAAGGAAGTATTATTCTTAAAATATGCCAATGTCCACATTATCATTCCTGGCATAAATAACTTCTTATATTTGATTAAAAGTAATATATGGGTGCTTAGTATTTTTATGAAAACAATGTCATTTCAATTAATTCAAATTGGGCTGTCTATAGAGGCAGACAAAAACAAATAGCATGTTTTCATAGCTTAACTCAAAGTCTCCTTGAAAAAAATCTGTTACATCTTTTCTTCACAATTCCTCCAAGACCCTTTGGAAATAATCAGTGCCTTCCCTTCTCTATCTCCCAAGCCCCCACAGCAGATCAGAAATGCTCTAGGGACTCATTTCTACTGAATGTCATGGTGTTGGCAAAGCCACGGCAGTGGGCAGGCCCTCTCAGCCTGGGTTGTCCTCGCTGCGCTGCCACATACCAACAGGCCCTGGCCCCTGCAAGGTGGGTTTCTATGGCAATGCCAATATTTCACCCTTTTATATTGTCACTCTTACAAATGCTTAAAGTGTTATAAGATCTATTTTAGTCACCTTGGGCTACTAGAACAAAATACCATATACTGAGTGGATTAAATAACAAACATTTCTTTCTTGCAGTTCCAAAGGTTGATAAATCTAATATCAAGGTGCCATGATATCTAATG
>PVJD01009038.1:12104-66772 GCA_004026545.1 Mormoops blainvillei
TCTCTAACTGACTTATTTTACTTAGCACAATACTCTCCAGGTCCATCCATGCTGTCAAAAAGAGTAAGATTTCCTTGTTTTTTACAGCTGAGTAGTATTCCATCAAGTAAATGTACCACAGTTTTTTTATCCACTCATTTACTGATGGACACTTGGGCTGCTTCCAAATCTTGACTGTTGTAAGTAGCCACCTTCTAACTGTATCTTTACGCGGCAGAGAGCAGACATTAGCTCTCTCATGTCCCTCCTTGCAAGGGCATTAGTCTTCTTCATGAGGGCTCCATCCTATAACCTAAGTACTCCCAAAGTCTTCACTATGTACTACCATCACACTGGGGGTTCAGGTTTCAACAGAAGAATTTTGGAAAGAGGGAGACACAAACATTTAGTCCTTAACAATATCGATTCTGCTTTTTCTATTAATGCTGTATAAAAGCTTCTATGACAACATAATTTAATGAGGTTACACCATTATAAAAAAGTTGATTTATCTCCTTTAATGGTTTTTCAAAAACAATGCACCAAAACTCTCTTGATGTTGACCCCATTTAAAGTACAAAATTTGAAAGAAAATTGGGTTATAGGTATAAAAATACCATTTCTCAGTGCATTCATTTAGCTTATCTATGACTTTTTATTCCTTCTCACTATTATTGCAAACAGAAACTCCTGAGCAAGTCCTTTAAGGCAATGAAAACAGTTGGAAGTGAACAGCTTCCCTTGGCAACACATTTTTAGTGCTCGTGAGGTATGCAAAATCTTAAAGAGCTTGCTGTTATATATTTAGAATAACAATACAATAGTTAAATCATCCCAGTTAAACCATGTTTAGAAGAAAAATTGTAACACTCCCTGTAAACACTCTTCCTCCCATTATTATGAAAAATAATTACTTAAATTCTTAGAACAGCACTAGTCATGATGTCTTCCAATTTTAAAAAAACAAAAAGTAAACTACTTTTCAAATAACTATGCCATCCAGATACCATCCCTCCGAAGCGAGTGAATTTATCTCTGTTTGAAAAGTAAAGAGTGTGTGTGTGTCTGTGTGTATCTCCCAGTTAAACCATGTTTAGAAGAACCATGTACATATGTGCATATACATATATATACTTTTTATTCTGAGAGATAATTGTAGTCCAAATGCAGTTCAAAACAATGATATGGAGAGATCCCATGAACCCTTTACTCAGTTTCCTCCAACAGCAGCTCCTTTCATAGACCGTGTTTTCTAGTTGCATGAAAAGGGAAACAAGCAGAGGGTAATATACCATGTGCACTGGAGGGCAGGCAGGCATGGAAATTTGTAGCCAGTTGGGAACTCTCTTGCTTCAGGACTAAAAAGTCCTTGCATAAGGAAGCCTGTTCTAGAATTATACGTAAAGATAAAGGACACTTCCACTGATATGAAGGAGAACATGTAGGTCATCAGCGGAAAAAACTTTACACACTTCTTCAGCCCTTTTTCCTTTGCTTTGCTTTGCATGGAAGGAACTCTTACCAAGCTTGGGACATTATTGTTGAGGTTTCTTCTTATAAGCACTAAAATCTGCATTTCTGTGTTAGAGCATGTTATTGACCTCTATTCTTAGGGGAGTTTTAAAAAAAAGATATTCATTTATATCAGGAAGTTATCCGTCAACTTTTCCTTATCCTCTGACTGTTTTAATGATGATACAATGAACAGCCCCACATTTTTTTGTAAATAAAAATAGCAGTCTTATGAAGAATGTGTTTCCTGCTGACTGTGAGAAACAGTGTCCTAGGTGGCATGTTGCCTTTCGTTCCTTTGCATTTAGCCTTGTCTTAAGATATGGAAAGATGCTGGAAATCACTCCTGCTGCAGCCAACCAGGGCCAGTGTCACGGCACATGGAACCCCCATAAAAACAAGCAATGTGGTGATCCAGTGTGCAGAAAGCTTCCTAGTTTAATAAGCAACAGCCTTAAAACATCTCAAGTTGTCGTTTCTTTTGTTTTTTTAATTTTTGTGCTTCCATTAATTTAAGCATCCTTTTCTCTTTCACTTCTTGAATAGCCTAAGGGAAAACACATTATTTCTTCTGCTGATGATCTAGTCCTCTAGCTCAGTCTTATGTTTATAATACTTCCCCACTCTGCAAACATAATCACCAAGCACTTGGATGTGTTTGTGAAAGTGAGAAATTTTAAAGTGATAATGATTCGGTATAATTCATGTAATAGGGAGAATGTTGTTTAAAATTGCTCTTAACTGGTCACTTTCCTTACCTTCTAAAAGCAACTTTTCTCCTATCTTTCATATAGCCTTATTTTCCCCAGAAACACAGTATTGACAGTGACTTCTTGCCTAACTAAATTTTCTCATGTATTCATTTTTCAGTTATTTGCAACTCAGATATTTGTCTGAATGTACTTGGATGTGCAATACATTAAGTAATCATGGCCCCATGGTGATAGAGCTCGGTTTTATTTTCTGTTGGTAAAGTTTCACTTTAATAATTACTATTTCAAAAATGATCTAAAGTTATGCTCACATCCCAGCAGTCAGTCATTCATGTTACACATTTATTGAGCCCTACTTTCTGTCAGCCACTAAGTAAGATTCTGGATTTGTTTACATAGTTGTGCAATTAATTCTTTGTAATCATCATTTTCATATTACACTCAAAGGACCCCTAGGATTTGTTCTACTGTGGCCCCTGTGGTGTAAGGACAAACATTCAAACAGCATAAACTCTAAGCTGTCCCTGCTGTTGTTCTCACTTTTTATCTAGCATTATTTTGTATTGGTTTCAGGTGCACAGCAGAGTGAATAGACAGTCACACATTTACAGAGCACTCCCCACTGATATTCCCAGCACCCACCTGGCAGTCACGGAAATATAAAGCGCAGCACAGGGGACACAGTCAGTGCTGTTCTCACTTTTTAAACACTGGGCTTTCATGTGAGGTTTCTTTTAAAGAAAGAGTTGTAAAGCTGACGGAAACTTTCTCCTCTATCATAAACAAACTAGAAAGATAAAAAGATACTTTCCTAAAATCAACCTATATCTATTTACCACCAAACAATATGTTAGGTAATAAATTGGTAACCCAGAGAACTAAGTTGAACAGAATTGATCTGAATTAGAGAATCTCAAAACTTTTTTTCATTTCAGAAATCCTTTACACCCTTAAAAATTCTTAAAGGTCTCAAGAGAGCTTTTCTTTATGAGGGTTACATTGATCAATATTTTTCACATAAAAATTTGTTTTAATTTCTGGGGAAATTATGAAATATGTATTTAATAATTTATGTTAAAAAGAATAAATGCATTGCATGCTAAACAAACATAAGCCATTTCTATGAAAAATAACCTTTCGAAACAAAAAAAATTAGTGAGTGACATTAATTTGCACTTTGTAATGTGGGACATAACAGAGGACTTCCATTTCTAAATCTGTTGCAACATCACGTCATGTAGCCTCGGGAAAATTCCACTGTATGTTTATGAAAAAATAAGAGCAAAAGTGGCAAATAACATCTTAATATAACTTTGAACCGTGCTTTGATCCTGTGGGCCCACTGGAAGTGTTTCAACAGTCTCCTGGGAGTGCCCAACCACACTTTAAGAACTACTGACCTAAGGGTTATTTTAGAAAATCACTGATCTACTCAAAGTCATCGAAAACAATATACAACGGACAACAACTTCAAAAAGAATAAATTTTTGCTATTAACATAAAAGCACAGGTATACAAGCTTTAAAACTAAGACTACCCTTCTTATGGATGATGATTTTCTGCATTGAAAATTCCAAGGAATCTACAAAAAAACTCCTAGACCTACGAAGTTAATTCAACAAGGTTGCAAGAAACAAGATCAACACAAAAAATTACTCATATTTCTATATATTAACAACAAACATAGAAACCAAAATTTAAAACAAAATATTTATATTCACTCTAAAGAAAATAAAATACTTTGGTATAAAACTAACAAAATATGTATAGGGTCTGTATGCTTAATACAAAATGCTGATGAAAAAAATCAAAGACCTACATAAATAGAGAAATATTGTATTGTGCTCATGGATTTGAAGATGCAGTATAGTGAAGCTGTTAATCTCCTGAGACTGATAGATATAATACTATGCCTTTCAAATTCCTAACGAAGTTTTTTGTAGACATAAATTATCTTGTTCTAAAAAATATATGAAAAGCAAAGGGTAGAGAATTGCTCAAAACAACCTTTAAAAAGAAGAATAAAATACAAGGAATCACTCTACCCAATGTCCGGCCTGGCTGCAGAGCTCCTGTGCTCAAGACTCTGTGGTATTGGCAGAAAGAAAATCAATGGAACAGAATGAAAAGGCTAGAAATTGTTCCACACAAAATATTTCCACGTGACTTTGACAAAGAAGAAAAACCAATTCAATGAAAGAAGTAGAACCTTTTAAACTAATGGTACTGGAGCAATTAGACATCCACAAGCATGAAGAAAAGAAAAAGAACCTTGACTTAAACCTCACGCTTGATTAAAAAAAAATTCAAAATGGATTAAGGACTTTGATTTAAAACATAAAACTATAAAACTTTTAGAAAACAAAGGAAAAAACCTTTAAAAATTAGAGGCAGGCAAATTGTTTTTGGACTTGACACCAAAAGAACAATAAAAGGAAAAATTGATATATTGTGCTTCAAAATTTAAAAGTGTGCTCTGCAAAACACTGTTAAGAGGGTACAGACAGAAGGTACAAACTGGAAGAAAAGCTTATCCGCTTACTGAGAATAGGTGAGGAACTCTCAAAACTCAGCAGTGAAGAAAAATCAACTAGAAAAACTTTTCATGGACAAGAGACATGAAGACACACTTCACCAAAGAGGACATACTGACGGCAAATAAGAGCCTGAGAAGGTACACAGCATCATTAGTCATTACTGAAGCCAAAACTATTAACACTGCTGAAATAAAAATGAGGAACGGCAAATGTTGGTGAGGATGCAGAGAAGCTAGAGTATTTACACATTGCTAGTGAGAATGTAAAATTGTACAGCCACTCTAAAAATAGTTTGGAAGTAGTTTTTTCAAATTAAACATACACTAACAGTACAATCTAGCAATTCTGCTCTTGAACATTTACCCCATAAAAATGGAAAAATCATGTTTACACAAAAATCCATATATGAATGCTGAAAACAGCTTTATTTGTAATAGCCAAAAATTGGAAACAACCCAGATAACCTTCTATGAGTAAATGGTTAAACCAACTGCGGTATCTTTATATTTCATTCCATAGATTACTACTGAATAATTTTTTTAAAAAATCATTGAAAGACTAATAACTTGGATTGACATCAAGAAAATTACACTGAATTAAAAAGTCAATCTCATAAAGTACATACCGTATGATTACATTTATATCATTCTTGAAATAACATGAGTAACGTGTAGAATGGATTAGTGGTGTCAAGTGTTATGGGAGGGAAGGAGGAGGAGAGATGTGCCCATAAACTGTAGCAAGAACAAGCTTTGTGGGGATGAGCAGTTTTGTACCTTGCTAGTCAGGGTGGTTACATAAACCTACACAAGTGATAAAATTGCACGGAACTAGACACACATACCCGCAAATGAGTGTGTGTCAGACTGATGAAATCTGAATAAGCTCTGTGGACTGGACCAATGTTAATTCTCTGGTTTTTTACATTATATTATAGTTTCTCAAGATGTTATTATTAGAGAAGAGTAGGTAAAAGATACATGGGACATCCCTGCACATTTTTGCATCTTTCTATGAATCCATAATTATTTCAAAATAAAATGTTAAAAAAAAAAAGCTAAACTTAATCTGTGCCCTCAAAGTAGAGACCATATAGACACACGTCTGAAAGATAAAACCTCAAAGTTTGTGAATAACTGAGTAAGTGAGCCACATTATTGTCATGGAGGTTCTGTGGCAGAGAGCCCCATGGGACAAGGCAAAGATAAAATCCCATTGATACATGAAGCCCCAGTATGGTGGGACCAAACAAACTTACGCTGAACATGAGCATGTGACAGTTTACTTATTTCAGTTCCTTTGTCAGCTATCATCCCAGCCTACTGGAGGCAATATTCTCTAACTTCAAAAAAGCTTGGGCTAATTTTACACTGATTTGATTATACAATTATGCCTTCTTAGTATCCAGTTCAAATTCTGATATCACCACTTAACATAATCAGACAACAAATGTTTTCAAATCAAAAGGTCTAATATTCTTTAAAGTTCATTGTTCAAATGGGTCATTACTATGATAAATAAAGTCATTAAAAACTAATTATATAAAAAATGATGAAATGTTGAAAACCAACATTAAGTTAATTTAAATAAAAAGAAATATTGTTTTTGGAAACTATTGCCTGGCCAGTCAGTTTACTTTATATATACCTGTATTCTCATACTGGTAAACCTCCCATTTCAGCTTTATTTTCAGAGATGTAGTGTACACTCTCACTCCTCCGAAGTAACTGGCTAGGACATGCCTTTGGGGGAAAAATGCATTAAAGATATGTTTTGTCTATGAGTTGACACCTTGGAATTAAGTCATTAGTTATTTTCTTTCTACCAAAGGAGTGTAGACATGCCAAAATGTCAGCAACTGTTTGACAAAATGATGGTATTTGCCATCAAGAGGACTAAATTAAATTCATTTGTTGTGTCTTATTCTTTGGTGTGAAAATTTCCAACCTCTTCTGCAATTTTAATGAAACTTTCCTTTAGAAAGAACCACTAATTCTAATCCAAATCGGTTTACAAAAAGTTTCTTAGAAGTGTTTTAATTCAATGTGGTATAAAGTTCATGTGTTGATGTTTACATGTCATTAGACATTTCTGCATTCAGAGCTAAGCATACTGGTAGAGAAAATATGCTACCTTAAGACATAAATATAAGTTTTGAGCCTAAAAATGCCACAGTACAGCTAACATTAATTGATATTTAATAAAAAGTGGCTTGTTACATAATGCTATGTTCTCAGACCACCACCAGAAGCCACTGTGGTGGAAGGTACATTTGAAATCACTGTTTCTACCATCAGCTTTAACAGGAATATTTGGATTTTTGGATTTTGAACCCTCTACATCTGACTTTGAATACAATACACATCAACTAACTTATCCCAGCACTATGATTCTTCAAACATTATAATATAGCAATAAAACATACCTCCCTCAAAATCAATTCAGTTCAACCAAATGCTGGTGTGAACAAAACTGACAACATGCTAGATACTGGAATGGAGGCAAAGTAATACAAGACCAGGCTTCTACCCTAAACAATTTCAATTTTTAAAAATTCACAGTATGCAAAAAGGAACCACTAAGTAGTAGGGTACGAAGAGCTTGCTGCTTTGCCAAAGGGTTTGGACTGACCTATACAAGGTTCCTTGTCATGGCTATCCCTAGAAGATGCCCAGATAGTCGAACAGATAAATGCTATATAAAAAATTATTTGGCTTTATTTTATCAAAAGTAAAAGTAATATAGATGAGTGTTTATACAATTAAATCAAGATTATATCTCAGAAACTTCATTCATTCTGTTGACACGTGCCAATGACACTCATCTGTAACCGCCAGATGACACAAATTTGACAGGATAAACTGCTGTACACCCAGTACTGGTTACTTTCTTTGCCATTTCTGAGGTAAATCATTTTTTACCATAAATTAAATACGATTAGATAAAGTCTTATCACAGGACTTGGAGGTGAGAGTCAATGCACAATGAGAGAAATACATGTAGCAGAACATGGGCTTTGGGTTCCTAATGGTTGCTTCCGAGTAAAACATGTGTATGCAAAAATAATGACACTGTATTGCCCTCAAGAGCAATGAGATTCCTATCCATGGGAAAAGGAAATACAGTGAAGTGCCAAGAAACCATCCCTAGCGGCCTCAGTGACCCCTTCTCTCATTCCATCAACCAGGCAGGGCAGGCAGTGCTGCCCCCTGTCTGCGTACCTGATACTGAGGTCCCAGAGGGGGCCTGGGACACAGTATTGGCTCAGACCACAGCAGCACAGTGATACTTTATGGTATAACTGACTGTGAAGGGTTTGTGTTACCCTGATATACAGCAACCAGGAAATGCTCGGTTTAGTAATGCAATCACATATTTATTCATAAGATATGTGATTCTTATTTTATCATTTGAATTCATCAAGACATGGCACCACATTCTATTAAAGTACACTATACTTCTCTTTTTTGGCTAAGGGTTTTTTTTTTTGTTTTTCTTACAAAGATATAAAAGGAAAAAGAGAGAAAATTTGACTATTTAAGATGATGGAACATTTATAATCTCATTCTGGACTTTTATCAGGAAAATGTTCAATGAGTTTCACTCTCAGTGTGGATAAGGTGAATTTGGAGATCATGAGACCAATGTATGACTTCATACAACACTTTAAGTATGAAGGGTTTAATTTCACTATATTTTCAGAGTTTCCAAACATCTCCAAAGAAAGGAAATTAACCAATAAAGATGCCAAAATTAAGACCACTTTGCTGATATTCCTGAACATTAAAGAACAGACATTTTCCTCTTCAATCTTCTAGAATAAGCATAAATTGTTGCAGAAAAGGAGGAAAAAGTTTTCACAAAAAACAGAATGCTTGTTTCCATAAAAATTCAGTGTGACCATCAGTTTACAGTAGTTTTTAGATCAGTTTGCTACATAAGGAAGTAAAAAAGAGTGTGTCACATAATATGCCAGTTTTCCTAGCAAATAGAGCCCAATTTTGCATCCTTGGTGAAAAAGATCATCTTGGCACTTATTCCAAATTTCTTTTTTACAGAAACTTCTGCCCTCATAGATAAGATAGATTAAGAAAAACTGTTCCCTTAGAAATAACTAGGGATTCTCTTGCCATACTTCACTGATAAATTAATAAATATCATTGGTAAAGTTTAAATTTATTTCTCATTAAGTAATAGTAGGTGTTAATGAACTGATGACTAGATATTGTGCTGAATTCAGTACTCAGAACATGATATAGACAACTCAAAATGTAGACATCTTTTAAAAGAGATTAAAACGTTTGGAGCAATAATAAACAGGGAAATACCTTAAGCAGCAAGAAATATGAGAAATCAGGCTAAAAGAACATTAGAAATGTAAAAAGTAACTTATTTGACCAAGTGTTTGGATTACACCCAGCTTGACAAGACGCCTTACTGTCCTTTCCAAACCCCTTTACCTGACAAGGTACCCCTCTTCAGCTGCTATAAACTTTGACTAAAGTGGTTCTGCAGTGGTTCACAGATGCTCCATTCTTCAGATAATCATTGGCCTAGACCAAGGGGAGCTATTTCTCCCAGAGATGTCTTTGTGGTATGGAAGCACCCACCCGTCTTGAAAGGAGCTTAGCCCACAGCCAATAATTGATACAAGGGTACAAAATCCAATTGTCTCAATGGGATAACTCAGAAGAGTCATCCATACCATCCAGAGCTCTAACTGCAATCAGGCTGAACCTAGATTTCTGCTGAAAGCACATTCTTTCTTCCTTAGCTTCTTCATTGACTCTATCATCTTTCACCACATCCTTAGAGCTTTGTTTTGTTGGTTTTTTTTCCCCTGAGAGCATGCCCTCAAAAAAATAAATAAATAAATGATTTATACAGGAATTTCCAACTTAGGTTCTCATCTAGGGAAACTGACCTCACAATAATTAACCAACTTGATGTTTTAGCATAAAAATTCATGAATTTTGAAATGACAGATAATTTCTAATTTTTTTACACTTTACTTTTGCTCCAGTGAAATTCCACTTTACGTATGTTTGAGAATTATCGATATCAAATTAGTAGACAGTATGATGTCATGTCAGTTTTTCAGAAAAATATTTTATAATGAAAATATGGCTTGTTAAAATCCTTTTAGAGCCAGCAAAGTAACCACATTATTTTGAACTGATATCTTATAATTTTCATGATTGCTCGATGCTTACACTTTCTTAGGTAATACCAATATACACAGAAGGGGAGATATACATATGACTACACATTAAACTATTCAACATTTGAACAGTTATCTAAATGTGTTTCAATATTGTCTCAGGGTATATCTCTTTGAATCATAATTTTAAAAACACTAGGGCACCTCCTTTTGTAATTAGTTGATCTGCATTAGAATTTTTTCAAATTATTATTACATTTCAGGGTAACTAAACAGATTCTTCAGAAAATGACATCTATTAGTGTCAGTGGCTCAAAATTAATTCCTTGTAATATTCACACTAGAGAGTGTATGTAGATGGATAAGGAGCTAAAACTGCTGGAGGGGTGGTTTGTTTGTTTTGATTTTGCTTTCTTTTCCATAATGAACACATAATCCAATGAGATTGTCTACACATTACAATCAAAATCAATTAAGAACCAAGTACTGATTTGTTTTGCCATATTTAACTACATTAAAAGCTTATCACTGTTACAATTTAATGTTTAACTCACTTTATTGCATATTACATACAAAAATCTATGTTAATGTAATGTCGAGATTGCATATTTGGTATTAAAGGGAAAAAGAAAATGCAAGGTTGGATCCTCTTAGCAAAGTTTGATCTTTATTGGTTGAAGAATTCATATAAAATAATTTAAGTGGAAAAAAGTGGCAACTTTTTAAAACAAAAAAAAAACCTACAGGCAGTATAACATCTTGTCCATCATATGTATATTTTGTGTTTGCATGTGTATATATTTTTAATATCAATTCAATTTCAGTTGCAAAAACTTACTTGAAAAAATTTAAAGTAATTAATCAATTTCTATTGACTAAATTGAAATTTTAAATAAGAAATAATTTTATTTTTTGATTAATAAAAGTTTGTTCAAAGTACACAATGAAGCAGTAAGAATCAAGAACTCCAAAAAGGATATTTAAAAAACTAGTAACATTTAATACCACAAATTTTTTTTAATTGGAAGTTTTATAGATGGAGACGATAATTTTGTTGAGAATTCCCCAGAGCCTGGAGTAGGGTGATTAAGGCAGAATGAAATATATGATATCAAGAAGTAGACTTCTTAACCTCAAGGACTCTCTGTTTAGAAATTCAATAAATATATATGTGAAACAAGGAAAGAATTCAAGTGATTTGTTCATTCAGTGGGCATCTTAGTTACCTACTGCCACAGTAATGTTACATAGCAAGCAACAAGACAATCTCAGTGACATAAAACAAGTACTATTGCTCACCCAAGGTGGGTCTGCTGATCTGAACAGCTCACTTATTCATCTGCAGTCTGCTGCCTAAGTTGCCCAGCTAACTTACATTGGCTCTGGCTAGATCACCCACATCTCTTTAGTCTGGCTAGCTTACATATCTGTCTATCGGTGGGTTTATTCCACACATCTCCGATTCCCCACAAGGCTAGCCCAACATTTTCTTGCAGCAAAGTCAGAGTGGAAATAAGAACACTTCATTCAGATTTCTGCTGCATCACATTCTCTAACAGTCATTGGCCAAAGAAAAGTTGCTGAGTCTAGAGTCTAAGAAAAGGACACCAAAAAGCTGCATGTCAAAAACCATGGACTCAGAGAGAGGAAAGGATTGGGACCGTAACAAATTCCAGTACAATGTGTATTTATTGAATGACATACTATTTTCAGAACTTGTTGGGGTTAAAATATTTTATACTTTACTGATATAATCAATAAAAAAGCAGGAGGTAGGCTGTGTTACTATAGAATAGAAGAGTAAATGTATAGTCATAGAATCATGCCCTTAAGCCCCATTCTTTCTTTTCATAACCACATGTAAGGTCAGATATGTAACAATTTATAACATCAAAATTATTTTGAAATTACATTTTGTTCTATAAAAAATGATTTTGATAATGAAGGAAATGTAAAAACAAAATTTCTAAGTAGCTATAACCTACTTAAGAAGGTAGGATACTTGAATCACTTTTGTAGAACCACTTACAAATGAGTAATTGGGTTATTTTCATTTCCTCCTTAAATAGTTCCCTTGAAGGTTGCAAGTTGTAACATATTGTTTATTACTATTGAGATTACTATATGTACTTAATAATAAAATTACACATGGGGTTTGTTATTTTCACAAAACTAAATTTTTCATGTATTAAGATTTTGCCTTTTATACTTTCGTAAAACAGAATTTGTGAGTTTTTTCCAATATAAAACAAAATATTTCAAAAAGTAAATTAAATGGGTTATGAATTTTTAATTAAATTCTAAACCAGGGTAAATATTTACAGCATTGTAATAGTAATTAAATTGTTCTAGATCCAAGATATTTAAAGTTTATCAGGACATCAAGAACCCCTGGAGAAGGGGTCAAGTAAAAGGCACAGCACATGCCTGGAAACTTCCTTGGGCCCAGCGAATCCAGGAGAAGAATTATCCAACCACAGAGGGAAAGATGTTTGGGGATTTAAAAGCACTATATAAATGTAAAGATATTACATCATGTTATGAGTTTGGATGAAAAGAAAGATGGGCAAACAAGTGGCTGGTGAGTTCCTATAAGGGCAGATTTAAGACAAAAAAAGAAAAAGAAAAGAGAGGGAACTGAATAGCAGAAATTGTTTAAAATCCTTTAAGAAACTCAGAACTATCAATTGCATCCTCCAAAAGGGATCTGGTTATTATTATAAGTTGTTCTCTGAAAATATCCTTTAAAACAACAAGTTATGTATTATTAGGAAAGTATTGAAATAAATTTTAATTAAATACTGGATTTTTTTAATTATCCAGAGAAGAAAAGTACAATAACAGGGAAAAGGAATTTTTTGTAAAGAATACAATTAAAAATATTTTGGATTTAAAAAAAAATGAAACCTTTTAGTGTAGGCAGGGGCCTGAGAATGAAGTAAAAAAATCATTATCAAATATTCGATAAGTTTGCTTGAAATGTAAAGGTAGTTTTAAGAAAATAAAAGAAAGTACCATTTCATTTAGTAGATTGTATATATTCAGAATTTATGTCCAAAATATTTCACATTAATTAGGTATACAAATACATGAAATGACATCAGTTATGCACTACTATTACTTTCATTTAATGTTATCCTAGAAGTGTTAGTACAATTAGATAAAAGAAAAAATAAAAAGTAGGAAAAAAGAAAAAAGTAGGCAAGAAATTGCCCATGATATGACAATGTACTAGAAAAACCCTATTTCCTTAAAAATTATTGACTAAAATGACAATTCTGTGAAATTAGTAAGCAGATACCAAAAGTATTCATATATACAACCAAAAATAATGTAACATTTTAATAAAGTAAAAGAGCCCATTTAGTTCCACTTCCAGGAGAGATGGAATAACAGGAACAGGATTTAGCCTCCTATTTTAAACAACGAGAAAAATCAAACACACACCATATATTAAACAACAGTTTTCAGATGTTGAACAGAGAGTATAAGATGTGATCCCTGAGAGAAGGACAGTGGAGTTGGCTGATCCCTGCTATTGCACCAGCTCACTATGTGGAGGCATTTTCCAGGCTGCAGTGCACAGAGGTGGGACCCAAACAGACCCTGGTCATATCATTTAGTTGAAGAGATAGAAGCGAGACTTTGAGGAGACTGAGACACCTGCAATTTTCAAAAGCACAGGCTTTCAGTTACAAGGTAAATAAGTACTAGAAATATAATGTACAACACAATGGCTATAGTTAACACTGCTGTATAATATATATATGGAAGGGCTAAGGGAGTAAATACTAAGGGTTCTTATCACAAAAAAAATTATTTGATTTTCTTTTTCTATGTATTAGACCTATACGAAATGTTGCGTGCTCATTAAACTTATTTCAGAAATCATTTAACAATATATTAATTCAAACCATTATGCCACATACCTAAAATACATACAGTGACATATGTCAGTTATATCTCAGTAATACCACAAAAAAAGCAGAATATCAAAGAAGTTGGGTCTGAACAAAGAGAAAACATTGAAGAACTAAATAAAATTTTTCTCAAGTCTATGACTAAGTATGGCTCTGCGTATGCATGAGAGGGAGCATTCTAGTGCTAAAGACAGAAAGAATAGGAAACAGTAGGCACAAAAATTTCTGGAGATGACACAGGGGTGGGGATAAGTCATGTTCTATCAGCCAGAATGAGAAGACCTTCTAATACATGAGGCATAAGGTAGAGTAGTAAGAAAAACATAGACCTACTGCTAGGATTAAATTAGTCTTGGTTAAGGTTGATTTGTCACCTTTCTATCCAAGCTTAAAAAGCAAGCCTTGAGCTTCTGGTCAAGATGGCAACGTAGGCAGACATGGCTCACCTCTTCACACAACCACATCAAAATTACAACTAAAACATAAAACAACCATCACTCAGAAACATCAGAAATCAAGTGGAATGGAAACCTGACAACTACAGAATTGAAGAAACCACAGCCATCCAGACAGGTAGAAGTGGCACAGACACAGAACAGGCTGGCCCCACACTGCTGTGGATAAAAATTTGAGAGGAATGTCTCAGGAGCGAGGAGTCCCAGATCCACACCAGGCTCCCCAGTCTGGAATTCCAGTGCCAGGAAGATAAGTCCCCACAACTTCTGGCTGTGAAAACCAGTGGGGACTGAGTCAGTGGAAGAGGCTGCTGGACCCCTAAGCAGGTCCTCTTGGGGAGCCCACACACGGCCTGACCTACTGACACTTTCTCCCTCTGAGTTCCAGCACTTGAGTGGCAGTGTGAAGGGCAGCAGTGGTACACAGGGAGAGACTAAAGTCTCTGGCACTGGGGTAAGCAGGGACCATTGTCCCTTTGCTGATCCCTCTCCCCATAGAACTGGTAGGCTGGTGCCCTATCTGAGATTCCATCAACCTGGCTAACACTGTGGGACCCACCTTGGAGATCCTCAGAGGCTCTACCCCACCCAAATTATAGGCCCACCCAAGGTGCTTTTTCGTAAGAATGGCATGTCTTGGATCCTAAATTCCATCAAATAAGCAACAGCTGGCTTTAGTGAGCCCAAGCTATAGCCAGATTAGAGTCACAGCTTAGCTTCCCCTGGAAATCTCCAAGCCCAGCATAGGTAGCAGCCATCTCAGATTGCTTTATAGCTCAGACAGGGTGACACAGGCAAAACACAGGTAGGGGCTGACATTGACCTGCACACCTGGGAAACCACAGGGCCAACACACCCAATGGGTAGCTACAGAACACATGGCAGCACCACCACCTTCCCCCTGCATAGCTGATCCTCCATAGAGGGCAGAGGTTTGTGGTTAGTGGTCAGAGTCAGTTCTTGAAGCTGGCTGGCCTGGGTAAATCCCTCCCATTGACCTGCCAACAGCAACCAAGGCTCGACTACAAGAGGAGAGTGTACACAGCCTACACGGAGGGCGCATCTAGAGTACGCAGATTGGGTGATAGAGGAGGCTGTAACACTGGGCCCTATAGGATACCTAATACATAAGGCCACACTACCAAGACACAGAGTCAAAGCAGCTCCACCTAATACATAGAAGCAAACACGGGGAGGTTGCCAAAATGAGGACACAAAGAAACATGGCCCAAATGAAAGAACAGATCAAAACTCCAGAAAAAGAGCTAAACAAAATGGAGATAAGCAATCTATCAGATACAGAGTTCAAAACAATGGTTATGAGGATACTCAAGGAAGTTAGTGAGGACCTCAAGAGCATACAAAAGATCTAGTTAGAAACAAAGGCTACACTAATTGAAATAAAGAACAATTTAAGGGAAAAAACAGTAGAGTGAATGAAGCTGAGAACTGAATCAATGATTTTGAACATGAGGAAGCAAAACACAACCATGCAGAACAAGAAGAAGAAAAAAAGAATTAAAAAAAAATGAGGATAGTATAAAAACCTTCTGGGACAACTTCAAGAGTTCAAACATTTGCCTATTAGGGGTGCCAGAAGGAGAAGAGAAAAAGCAAGAAATTGGAAATTCATCTGAAAAAATGGTGAAAGAAAACTTCCCTAATTTGGTGAAGGAAATAGACATTCAAGACCAGGAAGGGCAGAGAGTCCCAAATATGATGGATGCAAAGAGGCCCACTCCAAGACACATTATTATTAAAAAGCCAAAAGTTAAAGAAAAAGAGAGACTCTTAAAAGCAAGAGAAAAAAAATTAAGTTACCAGAAGATTGTCAGTTGGGAGGTGGAGGAGTAGAATGGGTGAAGAGGTAAAGGGATTAAGAAGTACAAATAGGTAGTTACAGGATAGCCATGGGGATGTAAAGTACAGTAGAGGAATTGGAGTAACCAAAGAACGTATATGGTGTATGACCCATGGACATACACAATAGTGTTGGATTGTCTGAGGGAGTAGGGGAACCTTCATGGAGGGGGCAAAGGAGGAAAAATCAAGACAACAGCAATAGCATAATCAATAAAATATAACAAATTAAAAAATAAGTAAAAAATAAGAAAAGCAAGGCTTGAAAAGATCCAACTGCCCTGATCTCATAGATCAAAAGGCTGAGGATTTCATTCCAGGTAATGGCAACTATCCAGCTTGTGAGTTCCATCCCCAGTTGGGGTGCGTATGAGAAGGCAACCAACTTATACTTCTCACATCTACCACCTCTCTCTCTCTCTCTCTCTCCCTCCTCACCTTCCTCACTCTCTAAAAGCAATAAATAAATATCCTTCATGAGGATAAAAAAAAGAAAGCTCCAACTGATTGCAACTAACTTTGTCCACTGAGCAAAATCCAATACAATTTAAAGAAATATGAGAAAAATCTAACATTTAAAAATATTCATATCAGTATCCAATACCAAATTACCAAGCATGTAAAGAAGCTGAAAAAATAAGTCATAACCTGGACTTATAAAAGTTAATTAATTTTTATTCTATATACTTAGAATACCAGGGGAGGGTGGTGATGCTCCCATGTGTTCTGTAGCTACCCATTGGGTGTGTTGGCCCTGTGGTTTCCCAGGTGTGCAGGCCAAGGTCAGCTCCCACCTGTGTTTTGCCTGTGTCACCCTGTCTGAGCTATAAAGCAATCTGAGATGGCTGCTACCTATGCTGGGCTTGGAGATTTCCAGGTGAAGCCAAGCTGTGACTCTGTTCTGGGTGAATGTTTATTTCTTCCTTTTGTTCTATATCATTGGTTTGAATCCCAGCTTCCTTCCCTTCACTGTTGGTTCTCTGTATATTTTCTTCATTTCACTTTGTATAACCTTCACTTCTTCCTTTATTTTGTGGTCATACTCAATCATTTCTCTGGGCATCCAATTCATCAGTGTTTTGAACTCTGCATCTGAAATTAATTAATAAAAGGTGAACAAGAACTGATAGGGAAGAATTAGCAGATACGAATATTAAAACAGCCATTACATATGTGTTCCATGTGTTCAAGAATGTGATGAAAAACATACTGTGATTATAAGAGAAATTCAAACTAAAAATCATGTCAGATGAATTAATACCAGATGGAAATCTTAGCCACAAAATGTCATGACGGGTGCTGGAAATAACAATATATGGTCACATATAAAAGTTTTTTCCTCATTTTTTAAAATTTAACTAAGGATATTTTATTGATTATGCTATTACAGTTGCTCCATTTTTTCACCTTTGCCTCCCTCCCCCAAGTACTCCTGTTCCCTCCAACAGTTTCCGCCTTAGTCCATGTCCATGGGCTGTTTATATAAGTTCTTTGGCTTCTCCATTTCCTATGCTAGTCTTAACATCCCCCTGTCTATTTTGTACCTAGAAATTATGCTTCTTATTCCCTGTACTTTTCCCTCATTCTCTCCCTTCCCCGTCCCCACTGATTACCCTCCATGTGATCTCCATTACAATGATTCTGTTCCTGTTCCAGTTGTTTGTTTAGTTTGTTATTTGTTTTTTTAGATTCAGTTGTTGATTGTTGTGTTTGTTGTCATTTTACTGTTCCTAGTTTTGATCTTCTTTTTCTTAGATTAGTCCCTTTAACATTTCATATAATAAGGGCTTGGTGATGATGAACTCCTTTAGCTTTACCTTGTCTGGGAAGCACTTTATCTGCCCTTCCATTCTAAATGATAGCTTTGCTGGATAGAGTAATCTTGAATACAGGTCCTTGCTTTTTATCACTCAGAATACTTCTTGCCAGTCCTTTCTTACCTGCAAGATTTCTTTTGAGAAATCAGGTGGTAGGTAGCTATCAGCTGACTTGAGAGTTACCTTTGTAGGAAACTCATCTTTTCTCTTGCCTCTTTTAAGATTCTCTTTATCTTAAACTTTGACATTTTAATTATGATGTGTCTTGGTGTGACCCTCTATGGATACAACTTGTTTGGGATTCCCTGAGCTTCCTGGATTTGTATATCAATTTTCTTTTCTAAATTGGGGAAGTTTTCTTTCATTATTTTTTCAAATAAGTTTTCAATTTCTTGCTCTTTCTCTTCTCCTTCTGGCACCCCTATGATTGGATGCTGATATGTTTAAAATTGCCCCAGAGGTTTCTCAGCTTCTCCTCATTTTTTTGAATTCTTGTTTCTTCATTCTGTTCTGGGTGAATGTTTATTTCTTCCTTTTGTTCTACATTGTTGGCTTGAATCCCAGCTTCCTTCCCTTCACTGTTTGTTCTCTGTATATTTTCTTCATTTCACTTTGTATAGCCTTCACTTCTTCCTTTATTTTGTGGCCATACTCAATCATTTCTCTGGGTATCCAATTCATCAGTGTTTTGAACTCCGCATCTGATAGTTTGGCTATCTCCAGGTCACTTAGTACTTTTCTGGGAGTTTTGATCTGTTGTTTCAATTGGGTCATATTTCTTTGTCTCTGCAATTTCTGTGTTTCTATGTATTATGTACAGCTGCTTTAACTCCCCATGTTGGCACACCAGTTATGCAGGGAAATAACAGAGCCTTAGGTATTTCCCAGAGTGGGGCAACCCACTTTGCAGGTTTGCATCACTGTATATGGGGGAGGTCTCAGAGAGCGAACAGTGCCATTTGCTCAGCTCTTGCCCTGTTTCCAGTCACTTCCCCACTTTCCATAAGCAACTGGTGCCCTTCTAGCTGCTGTCCTTGTGCTGATTCCTCCAGTGAGTGGGTTTGTGTACATTCTAGAACCATGTGGGCCCTTTAAACAGACTCTCCTGAAAGGACCTGCAGTTTATTTTGCCACCTCAATCCCCCTGGTTTTTATAGCCAGATGTCGTGAGGCTTTATTTCGCAGTGCTGGAACCCTGCACTGCACAATCTGGCCTGGGGCTGGGCTCACTCATTCTGCAGTTGTCCCTCCTGGTTTTTACCTGCTGCAGGTGAATGTGGGACTGCCCTTTCAACCAGACACTCTGGCCCCCACTTGTGCCATGCCATAGCCACTGCCATGCCACACTACATGGCGTCCTTTCCACCTGGCTGCCCATATCCACCCCTCCTACCCATCCGGATGAATGTTTCTTCTTTAAATCCTTGCTTGTTAGACTTCCATGCAGTTCAATTTTCTGGCATTTCTAGTTTTTTGTTTGTAGATTGGTTGTTATCCTTTTTATGGCTGTGGGAGGAGGCAAAGTGTGTCTACCCACACCTCCATCTTGGCCAGAAGTCCTTTTTCCTCATTTTTAAATCTCTTTAAAAGATGACTGTTTAGACCAAAATTAACATCAATATATTGTGATTAATAGGAAATGAGAAAAGATGCATCACAACAGAAGGACAAAGGACAGGAAGCATATGGAGATATATCTTTTTAAGGTTCTTACACTGTATGTGATGTGGTATATTATCTGAAGGTAAATGATGATTCATTAAAGATTTATATTCTAAATCTTATTTCAACCACAAAAGCATTTTAAGAAGTATATGTAATAAGAAAATTGTGATACAATCATATTGAAAAAATAAAACTTAATTCTTTATAAATAGAATAATAGCAAATAATGAAGGAAAGGAAATAAATTAAGGGGAAAAAATGGAACAAATAAAACCAATAATAGCAAAAACTACATAAAATGTAAATGGCTTAAACCTGTTCAATTATAAGGCATAGCTTTACATGTTGTTGTTTTTCTTAAAGACACTAATATATACTGCCCACAATAAATCACCATAAATATAAAGGCACAGGGTAAAAGTTAAAGGATGGAAGAAGATACAGAAATACTAATCGAAAGAAAAATAGAGTGACCATATTAATATCAAAGAAAGTAAATTATGTCAGATAAAGTAGATACAACAAAAAGGTAGAGTTCATTGGAGCAATACTGATAATGATTATTAAATGTCAACCTTATGAAAAATAAATAAAATAAAAAATAAATAAAAATAAATAAGTCCTATATCTGCACAAAGAATTGTACACTGAGTGTTCATAGCACAGCAGCTTAATTCATAATAGCATAGAACTGGAAGCAACCCAATTATCCATTTATTGATGAATGAATAAAAATATCATATATTCATTCATAAAATGGAATAGCACTCAACCACAAAAAGTAAATGACTACTGCACAACAGCATGGGTGAATTTTAAAAAATATGCTTACTAAATGAAAAAAGTCAGGTACGAAAGAGTTTGTACTGTATTTTATTTATACTAAATTCTAGAAAGGGCAGAATTGTAAAGACAGAGAACCATAAGAGGTTGTCAGAGCTGAGGGACTGGGATGAGGGAAGTAAACACTGAAAAATGGCACATGGAGGTCATAAAAGTATTTTATAATTTTGTTGGTTGTTACACAATGCATACAACTCTTATAATGCATCAGGTTTTAAAATTTAAATTGGTGCCAAAAGATAACTATATGCAATGTATACCTCAATAAATTATTTTAAAAATCCATTTACAATACCCACAAAAAGGAAAAATGACCAGGAATAAAGTGCATGTGAAAGCTACATGGATAAAAAAAACTTACATGCGGAAAAAACAGTGCTTATGTTATAAATGACACAAAGTGAAACTAATACATGGAAAGTCATCTCATTCTTTTGGATAGGAAGATTCAATAACAACAGGTAAGAGTTATAATAAGTGAGCACAATGTGCTGTTAATGAATAAATGTTCATTGTCACTAATCATCAGAGAAATGTGGATTAAAACCACAATGAGGTATCACTTCACACCTGTCAGAATGGCTACCATCAATAAATCAACAAACAGCAAGGGTTGGCAAAGATGTGGAGAAAAGGGAATCCTGGTGCCCTGTTGGTGGGAATGCAGGTTGGTGCAGCCACTCTGTAAAACTGTATATAAGTGGAATTTCCTCAAAAAATTAAAAATGAAGTGCCTTATGACCCAGTGACTCCACTTCTGGGAATTTATCCAAAGAAACCCCAAACACTGATTCAAAAGAATATATGTACCTCTATGTTTATTGCAGCATAATTTACAATGGCCAAGACTTGGAAGTTACTCAAGTGCCCATCAGTACTTAAGTGGATAAAAAAGCCATGGTACATTTACATTATGGAATACTACTTGGAGGTTAAAAAGAAGGAAATCTTATCTTTTGCAACAGCATGGATGGACTTGAACAGTGTTAAACTAAGTGAAATAAGCCAGTCTGAGAAGACAAATACCATATAATCATACTTACATGTGAAATTTAATGAACAAAATAAACAAAATAGAAACACACTCATAGATACAGAAGACTGACAGCTTTCAGAAGACATGGAGTTGACGAGCAGGGTGAAAAATGTGAAAATATTAAGCAAAAATAAATAAATAAATAAATAAATAAATAAATAAATAAATAAACAAACAAACCTAGACAACATTATGATAATTATAAGAGGGAAAGATGAGTGGAGGGGAGGTAGAAGAGGGTAAGGGGGGACAAAGGGTGATGGAAGGAGCTTTTGGATGTTGAATACACACTACAACATATAGATGATATATTATGGAATCATACACCTGAAACCTATATAATTTTACTAACCAATGTCACTTCAATTAATTCAATGAAAATTTTAAAAATGAGTTAACAGTTACAAAAGGTTTTGATTGGCCATCTGTATTTCCTCTTTGAAGAATTATCTACTCAGGTTCTTTGCCCACTTTTATAAATAGATTATTTTTTGGTGTTGAGTTGTTTGAGTTCTTTATACATTTTGAATATTAACCCCTTATCACATGTATCATTAGTAAATATGTTCTCCCACTCAGTAGGTTGTCTTCTCATTCTGTTGATGGTTTAATTTTCTGTGCAAAAGCCTTTAGTTTGATGTAGTCCCAATTCTTTATTTTTTCTTTTGTTTCTCTTGCCCAAGGTGATATATCAGAAAAATTGTTGCTACAAGAAATATCTGTGATTTTACTGCCTGTCTTTTCTTCTAGGATATTTGTGGTTTTGAGTTTTATACTAAGTCTTTAATTCATTTTGAGTTTATTCTCCTGTGTGGTATAAGGAGGTGGTCTAGTTTAATTATATTTGGAATATATCTGTCCTATTTTCTCAATACCGTTTATTGAAGAGACTGTCTTTACCTCATTATATGTTCTTGCCTTCTTTGACAAATATTAATTGAACAGCAAACCCTGACTGGTATGGGTCAGTTGGACAAAGCAAAAGGTTGCTGGTTTAATTCCCTGTTAGGGCAGATGCCTAGGTTGTTGGTTTGGTCCCAAGTTGGGCTGCGTACAAGAGGCAACTGATCAATGTTTCTCACATTGATGTTTCTTTCATTTCCCCCTCCCTTCCCATCTGTCTAAATGTAAAAAATATGTATTAATTGAACGTAATTTATTTCTGAGCTTGCTATTTGGTTCCAGTAATCTACATGTCTGGCTTGATTCCAGTACCATGCTGTTTTGATTGGCCTTGTAGTATAGTTTCATATCTGGTAGCATGATTCCTCCAACTTTGTTCTATTTTCTCCAGGTTGTTGAGTCAATTTGGGAACTTTTGTGGTTCCATATAAATTTTTGGAATATTTGTTCTAGTTCTGTGAAGTATCCCATTGGTAATTTTATAGGAATTTGTTGAATCTATAGATTTCTTTGGGTGGTATGAATATTTTAATAAGATTAATTCTTCCTATCCATGAGAGTGGTATATGCTTACATTTACTTGTATCTTCTTCAGATTCTTTTTCCATTATCTCAGAATTTCCTGAGTACAGGTTTTTACTTCCTTGGTAAAATTTATTCCTAGGTACCCTATTTTATTTTTAGCAATTGTAAATGGGATGGTTTTCTTAGTTCTTCTTTCTGATAGTTTATTATTGGTATATAAAAATGCAACTGATTTCCTGGTATTAATTGTATATTCTGTTAGATTTATTTATCAGTCCTAGTTACTCTTTTTGGTGGGATCTTTAAGGTTCTCCATATATAGTATCATATTATTGGTAACGAATAATGGTTTTACTTCTTTATTTCCAGTTTGGATGCCCTTTATTTCTTCTTCTTCTCTGATTGCTGTGGATAGAACTTCCAGTACTACATTAAATATGAGTGGTGAAAGCAGATATCCCTGTCTTGTTCCTAATTTTAAGGGAAACATAGTTTTTCACCATTGAGTATGATCCTGGCTGTAGGTTTCTCATACATGGCTTGTATTGCTTGAGGTATGTTCCCTCAATTCCCATTCTGCTGAGAGTTTTTTCATAAATGGGTGCTTGATTTTATCAAATGATTTCTGAATCTATTGATATGATCATATTGTTTTTATCCTTCGTTTCCTTTATATAGGGTATCATTTTTCTTGATTTGCAGATATTGTACCAACCTTGGATCCCCAGAGTAAATCCCACTTACTCATGATGTATGATCTTTTTAATGTATTGCTAAATCTGGTTTGTTGATTTTTTGTTGAGAATATTAACATCTATGTTCTTCAGGGATATTGGCCAATATTTTTCTTTCTTTGTAGTGTCTTTATCTGTTTTTTGAATAAGACTGTTTGTAGCTTCATAAAATGAGTTTGGGAGTCTTCCCACCTCTTAAATTTTTAAAAATAGTTTGAGAAGTATAGGTGTTAGCTCTTCTTGTATATTTGGTAAAATTCACCTGTGAAGCCATCCAGCCCAGGACTTTGGTTTCTTGGGTGTTTTTTGATTACTATTTAGTTCCCTTAGTTGTAATCTGTTTATTCAGGTTTCCTGACTCTTCCTGGTTCAGTTTTGGAAGATCATATCTTTCTAAGAATTGATCCATTTCATCCAGTTTGTCCAATATGTTACATATTTTGTGTGTAACTTCTTCTTACAATTCTCTGTGTTTCTGTTGTATCAGTTGTTATTTCTATTTTATTTGATTTTATTTCATATTTTGGTTCTCTCTAATTTTGTCCATTTGAGTCTGGCTGAGGGTTTGTCAATATTGTTTGTTTTCTCAAAGAACCAGCTCTTGGTTTCACTGATTTTTTTTTCTTAGACTCTTTTGTTTATTTATACTCTGATACTTATTATTTCCTTTCTTCTATCACTTAGGGCTTTGTTTTTTGTTCCTTTTCTAGTTTTATTAAATGTAAAGTTAGATTGTTTACTTGAGATTTTTCTTGTTTTGGGGGTAGGCCTGTAATGCTGTGAATTTCCTTCTTAGGAATTCTTTCACTGTGTCCCATTGGTTTGGGGTTGCTGTGTTCCCACTGTTATTTGTTTCAAGATTTTTTATATTTTTTTCCTTGATCTCATTGCTAACTCATTCATTGTTTAGTAACGTGTTATTTAGCCCTATGTATTTGTGTGTTTTTTCATTTTTTTCCTTCTGCTTGAGTTCCAGCTTCATACAATTATGGTCAGAGAAAATGGTTGATATTATTTTAATATTCTTAGATTTATTGAGACTACTTTGTGTCCATCATGTGGTCTACCCTAAAATATGTCCCATGTGCACTTGAAAAGAATGTATATTCTGCTGCTTTGGGAGAAATGCTCAGAAGATATCAATTAAATCCATATGATTGAATGTGTCATTTAATGCCTATGTTTCCTTGTTGATTTTCTGTCTGGGAGATCTATCCATTGATGTCAAAGAGGTGTTAAAATCCCCCACTATAATTGTATTATCATTGATCTCTTCCTTTATGACCACCAAGATTCTCTTTTCATATTTAGGTACTCTTATATTGAGTACATAAATGTTACAAGGGTTATATTTTCTTTTAGATTGATCCCTTTATTATTAGGTAATGTCCTTCTTTCTCTTTTATTATAACCTTTGTTTTAAAGCTTATTTTGTCAGATGTAAGCATTGCTACCCCAGTTTTTTTTCATTTGCTTTTGTATGAAATATATTTTCCCATCCCTTTAATTTTAGTCTGTATTTTTCATTCTCTGGTGGGTCTCTTGTAGACAACATATGTGTAGTTCTATTTTTCTTATCCATTCAGCTATCCTATGTCTCTTGATTGGTGCACTTAAGCCACCAACATTTAAATTGATTAATCATAAGTACATATTTGTTGCCATTTGTTCTTTAGAACTGTATTCCTCTGCTTTTCTCCCCTCCCCCTCCTCCTCCCGCATTCCCCTCCTCCTCCTTCTTCTTCTCGTGCTGCTGCTGCTTCTTCTTCTTTTTCTTCTTCTTCTTCCTCTTCTCCTTTTCTTCTTCTTCAAAAAAACTCTTTACTATTTCTTGTATTACTGGTTTAGTGGTAATGAACTCCTTAGCTTTTTCTTGTCTGGGATGCTCTTTATTTTTTCTTTCATTTTAATTGATAGCCTTGATATATAAAGTAGTCAAGGTTGTAGGTCCTTGCTTTTCATTACTTTTAATATTTCATGACAATTCCTTCTGACCTGAAGTGTTTCTGTTGAGAAATCAACTGATAGCGTTATGAGTGCTCCCATGTAGATAACTGTCTTTCTCTTGCTGCTTTTTAATATTCTCTATTTGTCTTTAATCTTTGTCATTTTAATTATGATGCATCTTGGTGTGGGCTTCCTTTTATTACTCTTATTTGGGACTCTGTGGCTTTTTTGAATTTGTGCGTCTTTTTCCTTCACCAGATTAAAGCAGTTTTCTGTCATTATTTCTTCAAACAGACTCTCAATCCCTGGCCCTCTCTCTCTTTTCCTTCTGTTTCCTTAGTGATGTGGATGTGTTATGCTTCATGTTGTACCAAAAAACCCTTAAACAATGCTCATTTTTTAAAATTATTTTTCCTTTTTGCTGCTCTGATTGTGTGTTTTCTGCTACCTTGCCTTACAAAGGGCTGATTCAGTCCTCTGCTTCATCCTATCTTCTGTTTATTCCTTCTACTGTAGGCTTCACTTCAGATATTATAGTCTTCATCTGACTGGTTTTTCTGTGTGGTTTCTATGTCTTTTTTCATGGTGTTATAATTCTCACTAAGCTCCTTATGTTCTCACTAATTTCCTTAAGCATCCTTTCAACCATTTTTTTGAACTCTTAAAATTTGCTTGCCTGCATTTCCTTTATCTTCTTCTGGAGATTTCTCCTGTTCTTTCATTTGGAGCATGTTTATCTCCCCATTTTGGCTACCTCTTTGTGTTTGTTTCTATGTATTAGGTAGATTTTCTACATCTCCCAGTCTTGATAAGGTGGTCTGATATTGTAGGTGTACTTCAGGATGCAGCAGCATGGTACCCTTGATCACTTGATCTGAGTGCTCCATGAATGTCCCTTTGTGTGGGTTATGTGAGCCTCATTTTATAATTGAGACTTAATTGCTACTGGCCAGTTCACGAATATGTTTGATCCCAAGCTGGCTGACTGTGAGCCTCAACCCTGACCACAGTATATGAGTTGCTGTGCAGGTGCTGGCCACACTAAGAAGAATTTGCATCAGTAGGGGTCTGGTGCCTGCTGAGATCCCCCTTTGGATATGCTACTTGTAAAGCTAATTGTATCCTGCCCTGATGTTGTCTGAAGGTGCTCACTGGGTGTGTTGGTTCAGAGGCCTCTTGGGAAGCCAGCAGAGTTTATCAGGCCCAAATAGACCAAGATTTGGCCATGTGAAGGAGGTCTTCTGCACTGGTCGGGCATGCAAGAGAAAAATGGCCCCTGTTCTAGAGCTACACAACTCAGTTAGTCCTGATTTTGCTGGGATCCCAAGCTTAGCAGGGTGGGGCCCTTGGGAATCAGGAGGGTGTACCTAGTAGTTCCTATATGAGGAAGAGTGCCAAACAGGCTTAGAGGAATGAGGGAGGAGTTGTTCCCACCGTTGAACCACACAAGTCAGTCATTGACACTTGCTTAGTCTGCCTGGACTTCCATACCCCTATCCAGGCAGCTGACTCCTCAGTAGGGCACAAGCTCCACAGTGTGGGGCATCAGGAAGTTCCAAGGGTGGGGTTATTGCATTTCCCCAAGCTAATACCGTAAGTAGAGAAGAGCTCCAACTGAGAAAGATGGCATCTGTGGTATGGGAGAGGGACTCAGTAGAGGGATTCTGATGTTTGTCACTTCAGCTTTCTCCTCACTTTACAAACTCTAATCCCTCCTCATGTAACTCTAGTCTACTCCGCCCTCCCACTACCAGAGCCCAGGGTCAGTGGCTGCAAATGAGATTTTGTGTGTTGGCCCTTTAAGAGGACAGACAAAGTATATCTACCTATGCCTCCATCTTGGCAGGAAGTTGCCTGCATTTTTAAACAAGATTTTATTTATTTACTTTTAGAGAGAGGGGAATGGAAGGAGAAGGAGATAGAGATAAACATCAATCTGTGAAGGATACATCAATCGGTTGACTCTCACATGCCCTCAGCTGGGGACCTGGCCCACAACACAGGCACATGTTCTGACTGGAAATGGGACCTGCCATCTTTTGGTCTGTGGGCCAATGCTCAATCCACTGAGCCACATCAACCAGGACACCTTGTTAATTTTAATATTACCCTGTCAGAAAGTAAACTGGAATAATTCTGTCATAGAATAAATACTAAATAGGATAAATTTTTGAACTAATTATTGTGGTTTTTATATTCTAGTTTTTACTTGGACAGAGGTAGATTTGAGAGAGTGTATTGAGAGTTTGCAGAATAGGCTTATGTTATTTCCTATTGTTGCAATTTACTAAAAGTTTATGTGTACATTCACATGTGTGTATTTGTGTGTGTTCGTGTGAGTGTATGTTAGAGAGAGAGAGAGAGAGAGAAGGAAAACAGAGAAACAGAGAAAGGCAGATAGGAAAAAACAACAGGTATTGGTGGGGAAATAGCAGTCCCTAACTAAGAAGGGTCATAAGACATACATTTTCTACTCATTGCTATTACTTTGAGTTTATAAACAACTATTGGGTCCTTTTCTCTTTCTAAGAAATGGATGCCCTTCAACATATTATGAAGTGAGTGTTCCTAAAGGTTTTAGTTAAGTATGGAACAAAGAATATATGAAGAACCTTTGTGAGACCCACAATGGCAGCAGAGAAGAGGGAAGCTACACTAACCTTTTCCCAGGACCAAACTGGAATTACAACTAAATTATAGGAAAAATCATCCTGAATAAGTGAATAATCGCTGGAGAGAAACCTTATCACCAATGATTTATGGAAGAAACTACAACACCACAACAAGATTGGTAGGAAGTGTGGAGGTGTTCGAGACCTGGGTGAGCTTCCACAAGCAGCAGCTGAGGTTCCAGAGGGATAACTCAGCAGCCAGGGGAGTTCCCCTTGAGAAGTGTGGGGTCAAAACCCCAAGCTGGGCTCCCCAGCCTAGAGCAGCAGAACTGGGAAAAGAACCTCTAAAACATGTAGCTGTGAAAAGCAGCAGGGTTTTTGCCTGCCAGGGAAAGATGGCTGGAGATGGCCAATAGATATGACAAGATGTTCAATGTTACTAATCATCGGAGAAATGTAAATTCACACCACAATGAGATATCACTTCACACCTGTCAGAATGGTCATCATAAATAAATCAGCAAACAACAAGTACTGGTGAGGATGTGGAGAAAAGGGAACCCTCCTTCACTATTGGTGGCAATACAGATTGGTGTAGCCACTGTGCAAAGCAGTAGGGCATTACCTGATTAAATTAAAAATGGAACTGCCTTGTGAGCCAGAGATTCCACCTCTAGAAATACACCCAAAGAAACCCAAAACACAGATTTGAAAGAATATATGCACACCTATATTCATTGCAGCATTATTTACAGTAGGTAAGATTTGGAAGCAGCCCAAGTGCCCATCAGTAGATGAGTAAATAAAAATGCAGTGGTATGTTTATACAATGGAATACTATTCAGCCATAAAAAGGAAGGAAATCTTATCTTTTTCAACAGTGTGGATGGATCTGGGGAGTATTTTGCTAAGTGAAATAAGCCAGTCAAGAAAAGACTAATACCATATGATTTCACTCATATTTGAAATCTAATGAACAAACTAAAGTAACAAACAAAATAGAGACAGACTCATAGACAGAGAGCAGGCTGACAGCTCTGTGTGGGGGAGTGTGGTTGAGGGATGGAGTGATCAAACAAAAAAGAATAAAGGACCTATGGACATTGACAACAGTGTGGTGATTGCAGGAGGAGGGGGAGGGATGGGTTGAGGTGGAAGAGGGGATAACAGGAATAAATGGTAATGAAAAAAATTTTAAAAAACAAATAACTAGAAAAAAACCTTTGTGTTAAGAGGCATGATGTTATTTTAAGATATGTTTATTATTGCTTGGCATTGCCGATGCAAAACAGACTTGGAAATAAGGATGGTACTGACACTAAAGTATGTTCAGGAACTGACATCTCTCCCTGTATTCCAGAATTGACTGGCCCAAGCAAAGAGAAGGACTTATTTGATCTCCAAGGCTTTTAGACTGATAGCTTGTGCAAATACTAGGAATGCCCTTTGCACTCAGCAAACAAACACAGCTACAGTAGTCCTGACTTATAATTCTAACCTTTCACCACCTGTTTCCCTGTAACACCACTGTACATGCAAATACTCACACACACACCCACATAGTGTCAAACACACATAGTGTTAGCTTTATGCTATTAAATATTTTTGCTCAAGTTTATCTCTCTGAGCTATGCACATCTCTCCTCTGCAGACCCTGCCCGGACCACTCTGGAGTTGTCATCTTCCCTTTTGAACTGAGCCTACATAACCTTTATGATAAGTTTAGTGTTACCCTGTGTTTTTTGAGGCACAGAAAACTTGTTAAGATTGTTTTTGGATTTTATTTTTGGGGGTTTTATTTATTTCACTTTGTTTTAATTTAAAAATAAAATTAGTCACACTATGGTGAGAAAGGTGACATGCCAAAGGTCAAATTGAACTTTTCCCTCAGAGTGATAGGTTCCATCCAGACTTTCCCTACCAGAGTAAAAAACTGGAAAACTAACTAGTTTTTATCTAAAATATATGGCATTTAACAATGACAACTCATGATCATGTTTCCTCAGAGAAGGGAAACTAATGATGTAAGCCCTCCAGTTTACCTGTGTTTCTGCCTAGAGGCACTTTCAAAACTGGGTCCCAGAGAAGGGGACCCCAAACAAAGCACAGTAGTTGCTGAGTAGGGAAGTCAAGAATCTGCAGAGGAGGGAGCTATCCAAAGAGAGAACCCTAGAAATCTATATGTGTCTTCTTAAATCTTCACCTGAATAGTAAGCTGTGACTCTCCATGAGGAGGCAAAGCATGACTGGGGAATTAAAGGTGAACACTTCCCAAAGTTTGTATATGGCCAGGGGACATTCCAGTTCTAACCAGTTGGAGAGGGGAGACCTCCCTGAACACCCAGTGCGCTTAATAGAGACCCCAAAGAGGTCATGCTTTGGTAGTGAGACTGAGCTTGCTCTAGAATAAAAGCCCCTCTACACTTTCCCTAACAAAACTTAAAACTAAATTTGGAGAAATGAAGCTGATCCACAAGCATCTTTTAAAGACAACAAAATCCAGACACTCAAAAATGTTGTATGTCCACACACAAAAATTATTTCTTTTGTCTCTCCCCACCAAAAAGGTAAAATTCATTAAGGGTAGAGATTTTTATGTAGTTTATTCATGGATCTATATGATATACCTAGAAGAGAATTTTTACACAGTAGGTATGCAATAAATATTTATTGAATTAATAAATACAATTAATCTTTATCCTACATTAAATATTTGTACAACACAAATTCATAAATCATACAATGTTTCCTATTTATTAATTTTATATTATACAAAGTCATGCCGCATTGCTTTGTGACTGTGAAAAAAGTATTTAAATAAAAGAAAAATCTTATTTTTCAAAATGTGTTTCAACCAGTATAAAACGAAAAAAATTAAAACTCCTGTTTTATTTGGAAAAAAGAACTGGGAAAGTAAGCTTCTACCCCAAAAGGCAATTAGTAAATTTATAGTCAGCCTCATTAAGCTTGATTTTCAAAAATGTGTATGCTCTTACCTTTCCCACCACATAAAATAGCCTAAACCAGTGTATTCACATTGCACTATCATGGAAGGCCAATACGGAAGCAGTCTGAAAGGGGCGCTCAATACGAGGGGCCAGTTCAGCAACAGGGTCTCTAATGAAAGACGAGTGTGTGACCTAAACAAGCAACAAAACAAAATAAAGCATTTTTATGCTTTATTATTATCATGCAAAAAAGTCAAATGTTATGTTTTATAAAAACTTTGACACCCTTTATGTCATAAAACAAAAATAATTTCTCTGCATTTTTATTAGGATAATTACTGTTACAAAGTGAAAATGTACATATGAACATCTTTTCCTATATTGCAGCAGTTCATTTACCAGAAAAATTATATATTGCTTTCCATATTCTCCTTAGCACATATTATAAGCAATGCACTCCTATGTGCATTGTGTTGGAGTATTATTATATAAAAGTTTCCTGTGAGCTAATAAGTTTAATAAATGCCATCTTAAAGATTGACGTTCTCTGGGTATTACACTTAGCTTTCTTTACTTCTCACCTTGCTGATCATCAGGATTTCACATCCCAGTTATGGTTCCCGGTTGACATAACTTCCAACACACCTCCAAGTTCATATTCCCAATTGAACATGCTAACTTTCTAGATGCCCCACCCTACTTGCACAACTAGCTCCTCCCCTTCATGTTCTTCCCACTTTGGTGAGTAGTATTTTTACCCAACCAAAATCCTAAGGATTGTTTTAGCTATCTCCTTGTCTCCCACCACATGTATCTAATTTTTCCTCATTATTTCTATAATCCTACTCCTCTTCCCAAGTCCTGACACTCTTCAGGCTTTAATTATCCCTGTTTAATTGAATAAGGGTAAATCCAAGTGTCTTCTCTGCCACTACCTTTCTAAGTAACTTCCCAACTCTGTTCCCAGGGCTCTCAGCATGCAATCTCTCACTAAGGTCTAACCACACTTCCTACTATGTAAGATTCTTCGATGTTCGATGATAGCCTATACTAGCTCATGTGGCTCACAGATCATGTTTGTTTTGCTAGCTCTTTGTATATTTAAAATCAAAATGAACTACTGTTTAAAATAAGACACTTTACACAAAATTCCAGATTTTTAGCTTCTCTCTAAAGCCCAAACAACTGGCATCACTGGGCTCTGTATTCTCGACACTGTGACAACTGCCTGAGGCTTAAACACAAGGTGTTGTACTCCAGTTCCCAACCCATGTAATATTCATTCTATTGCTTATCCAATCACTATCTCCCACCTGTTTGACAATTGATGGCACAGGACATCATCCAAGTTTATAACCTCTGATTCCTGATGCTACCCAGACTCTCCTGAGGCTTGATTTAATAAAATCTTTCAAAATTGTTCTGGATAAATCACATCACCTCTCAGTTCAGGTTTCTCACATATAATACAAGAAGAAAAGACCAGGTGATCCTCAGTCTTCTAACTACCAGAAGGTAACTTAGAAAATAAATACCCTGACCTCACATTTCTTCCTTTCTGTATCTCCTACTAGGGCTCTTTGTTGCCTGAATCCAACCAGAGCTCCAACAATCAATGGGTGGTTTAGAAGAATTTAGAACCCAAGCAGCCAGGGAACAAGTAATTCATCAAAACCTTAATTGTGTCCCCTGGTCCTCTCTCAAACACTAAAATTCACAGAGTCCAGGGTCATGAGATCAAGAGGTAAAAAATCTACAAGTAGGTTGTTAAGAAGCAAACCAGTGAGAAAAACCAATCTCATCTCTATCCCTTGGTTCCTACACATATTCTGACCATGTAGATGGATCCAAACATTAGCTGCTAACAAAGCATATTAGCCACATCCTATAAAATAGTACAAAACAACCACACAGGGTATTTTTCCTAGCTGTCACTGTAACTGAGCCTTCCTCAGCCCATTACATTGTTCTGTCAAGACTGTGTGAAAGGTGTGGGGCACAAAGTAAGATCAGAGTGAATTCCATGGGCATGATTCCCCTGGTCAGAAGTGAGGTTTTATGAAAGGCCATGGATACCACAACCTGTAATCTGTGAACCAAGATGTCAACAGAAGCCTTGATGGCAAGGAAGGCAAATATGTTCCTGAGTAAGTCTGTCCGTGTATGGGCAAGTGTTGCCTCCTTTCTGATGAATGGGCATCCAACTGTGCCCTTAGTGAGTGGTACAGAAGCTCATTGTTTTCCTTGGCTACAGTCAAGTAGGACACTCAATTGAATCTCCAGAAGCCAGATCAGTCTTGGTGAGAGTGGGTCCATATTGTTGAGCTCATGCATAACTTCCATTCCTGTGCCATGGCCACTTTGTAGTGGATCCATAAAGCAGACACCAAGGTGCCCAGGATAAGAAGCTGACTGGCATCCATGATGGGTCAAGTTGTCTACCAAATTATAAAGCACCTTCTTCACAGATGATGCCCTCTAGTAAACACTTATGTGGATCACAAATATTTTTTCACTTAGTTCCCAAAATAAGAGGTCCATCTACATACCTATTCCCTAGACCTCTTTTGTCACCAGTCTTTTCAGATATGTTTGTTTCAAATCCATGACCAGCCCATCAATCCATTAGTCACTGTTCATGAATCGAGTTCATCCATGCTCAGGCCATCTTTCCTTCCAGAATATGTGTTCCAGCATTCTGGGGATTTCCTTCGAACCTTATTTTTTGGGGGCAAACTCAGAGAGGAGCTGTAGTTGTGTGGTTGCCCCCTTCTGGCTCATACTAATTCTAACAGTGTGTTAGATATGATATGTATGCCCTGAACCTAGCCAGGTCACCTGATCCCTTCTAAAATTTTTCTCAGATTTATAAAAAGTGAAGAACACAACATACCATTACCCTCACACATAAGCCCACACCAGCTTTGTCCCTGAACTACAGCCTCTATTTTAGAAACATTTCCTATCAGGCAGCCAGGCTTGTAAGCTTGTAAGCACTAAGAGTCAACTAGAAATCGAGCTTTCTATAGCATTAGAAAGAACCAGCAAAAATATTATTTTAAAAGTACACTTTTAAAAAATTAAACATTGTTTTAGAGCTATGCTATTTTCTGTCTCCCATTTCTATTGTAAGTGAACTTACTCTTACTGGAAAGGATAAAACTGATGGCAAGAAAAGCAAACAGTACTCACTTAAGTAAACAACTTCATCTGTAACTCATTAACCCTGCTCCCCTCAGCCTCCCAGAAAATGTGTCCCATTTATTAGCTTCCAATCCCAAGTTCATGTTTGCCTTTCAGTTCTGGGTCATTATTGCGCAATAAAGAAAAAAGACGCTCTCTTACCAGTGACATCGCGTACATGGAGTTGCCAATCTTACAACAGCGGGGAAGGTTGTTTAATGAGCTTTTTTTGTCTCTGCCAAGTTAGCCACCCAATTCTTCCCATTGTTTGTTTTTCTTACCCACTGAAGAAAGTAGAAAAATATATATAACTGAGGCACTTTACTCTTTCCCATTGTCCAATCTAGAACAGCAGAAACAGAGACTGAAATAGCAATAGCTACTGAAGAACTGCATTGTCTCCCAAAGTGTAGGATACTGTTGGTGTTTGAGATGATTCTGGTTGGAATGCAAGACTACAATATCAGGTGGTGCTCTACCCAGGAAAATAATGATAGTAAAAACAATAATAAGAAAGTTATTTCCATTTATATTTTTCTTCAATTCTTAATGCTGTCAGGAAACAAGCCTTGATTTGGGGCTACACTTTAACACCCAATGTTTTAACGCAGTCCTCCTGCTGAGAACAATTGGTGGGCAACAACATCCAACTAGAACTTATTATCATTGTTCAGTTTTTGTTGTTTATTTATGGCAAATGATACTGATTGTGTACTGGTGAGTGATATTTCTTTTTTGATAAACTTATGTCTTAAAAACATAAGTTATTTTAGGTAAAAGTATTAAGAGAGTCATAGTACAGGTGATACATGAATATAAAAGAAATCTTAAGCTGGGAATACAAAAGAAAGAAATTTTAAAAACACTGCAAAAGAAAAAAAAAGAAATTGTTAATATTTAAAAGCTTAGTCCTGAAGGTAAGATTCACTCAACATTGATGGCTGGTTGTGTCTGGGTTGAATTCATATGGTGGCATTGGCTCTGTACATCACTATAATAACTTTTTCAAAACTTGATGTGTGTGCATATGTATACATCATATTTTTACTCTTTACAATCATATTTAATCCTAAAACTTCCTTCTGAATTATCAGTTATTTCTTTCTATTAAATATATGAATCATTCTTTCCTGGACTTTATGTCCTTGAGTATTTTTACTTATTTACTTTCTGGATTATCTTTTATTTAGACCCTAGGCTTAATAAACTCATTTTATTGACATAAATGTCTGGAGATTTTGTTCTTTAGAGTAGAGGTAATTGGCATTTTGTGTACAGGAATAGAATAGCTTTTGTTAAACTTCATTAGTCTCATTCAGCTGAGATTAATGGTTAAAAATTTTATTTTGCTGCAATTATTTATATTTGTCTTTTATGAAGTCATTTGCAAATTATACTTGCCACTTTTACATAAAACAACAGACTATGTAGACAGGTCAAGAGGAGGGGCTTATACATATTTAGAATATGTTATTTTTCATTTAATTATTTTCAAACTTTTCTTTCACTGCACTGAAAACTGTAATAGAAGCATTGGTTGTTTAAGAATCATCACTTTGTCGATTTTTTCACATTCTGACATTCCACTGTATCTGCCAGTAATCATTAGGATGACTTCACTGGAAATGTTCCCTGTAAGTCACTAAACCTTTAAAGCATCCCAGATACTTCCTAAGGCCAAGTGTGCCCTTTTTCTTCCTTGGATGCCTAAATGGGAGTTAAAATTGCTGTGACTTTTGAATACAAATAAATAGACAAATTTTAGAGGTTTTTTTGGATTCTCGAGATGGCATTTTTACTAATTCTCATGAAAAAAAAAAGACACTTTTGCCACATGTGCCTAAACCTGAAGGGATGTTGAACTCTAAGAAACAGATTAGTAATCACTGTAGAAGAAACAGATGTACACTTTGGCAACTATTGAATTTTTTAAAAAGCAAAAAAGGAAAGTTAGTCAAGTTTATTCCCATGATTAAATATTTCATTTTTTAGTACAAAGTGCACTTTGTAAAGTACTTTTTAAATCATAGTAAATGTGTTTTTCATATTGAGTCTATGGTTAGAGTCCTACAGCTGTAATACCCAGGGACCAGGAATTACTTTTTCCTCATCATATAGATATTTTTAAACAAACACTCAGTAACAACGGCAACAAAACATTAATCTCATGTAGACTTTTCCCACGTTGTCTCTAGATGTACACTTTCTTTACTTAAAGGACAATTGATATATGGTAAAACCACATCGTTTAGAGAATGCTTCATGTATAAAATATAAATTTTTAAAAATTTTATAAAATATAGCTTTTTGCATAAGGAACATAGTTAATAATACTGTATAACTATGTATGGTGCCAGATGGGTACTGGAAATATCAGGGGAACACTTAGTAAAGTATATGATTGTCTCACCACTACGCTATACACCTGAAACTAATACAAAATAACATTGAATATCAACTGTAATTTAAAAATAAAAAAGACTTTAAGTAAAGAGTAATTAAATAAATTAAGTATAGCTTTTTAAAAATAGTCTCTATTAAACAAATTTAAGTCCTTTGTTCTTTTAAAACACCCAACATGAGTTTTGCATTTATTTAAAAATTCAATCTTTGTTTATATATCTATTATAACTTACTTTTGATTTTCAAATAGTTTTGCAACTTAAATTTTACAAATATGTTAAGGAACAAAGAAATATAGCTTTTGTAGTAGCTGAGGAACTGCTGAGTAAGAAAGATTTTTTTTTTACATAAAAGAAATTTCATAATAAAGTCAGAATCATACAGACATTAAACATATCCAAGTGCTGTCAAAGTCTGTCACTTTCTCCCCAATAAGACTCTTGCCGTCAAGATTAAGATGGAGAGAAATTAAATAAGAATTCAAGACTGTGTAACAAAGAGTGTGCCAGGCACTCTTCTGCATGTATATTATTGAATCCTTAGCAAATCTCATTTTACAGATGTACAAGTAGCGACACAAAAAATTTAGGGTACTTATGTCAAATCACAAAACCAGTATTTGATGCAGCCAGGGTTTCAGTCTAGAGCCCATGAAAGAGGTCCCTACACTATACTGCCAGCAGAAAAAACAGAGGAGGAAGAGGAGGAGGAAGAGGAGAAAAAGGGGTAGAGGAAGAAGAGTGATTCTGAGCACACAGGTACCAGATCAACATGGATATTTCTAAAGAAAGTAAAAGCCCATCTTGGCAGGCTGTCCAGCAAGGGTGTTAGGGCCAGAGAAAAAACAGATTCTGACGTAACCCTGTACTCCTAACTTCATCAGTGTTTAGGGAATAATCTCACTTGTCTATTTATTTCCCACACACTCAGGGAAGCCCTTAGTTAGCTTTCCCATTCCAGGGAGTGACCTTCTGTTTAAATTGGCCTACACAACTGCAGAAGAACCACAATATTAGTTGCCCCAAATTATCAAGTTAATTCTTCCTTCATAAACATGAAAGGACAATCCACACTCAACAAGCATTTGAGTAAAATGAACAGTATAAAAGAAAAGGGCTGTGATAAACGAACAGAACCTCTAGCCCTGGAGGAAACAGTAGTGCTGCAAAAGTGAAATTTGAAATCGTTCTAAATTAATGTCAGAGAAATGAAACAACACCTGCAACCATAAAGCTAGAATATACTTCTATAAAAAGGAGCAATCAAAGAAAAAAAAGTTCTTGGAATGTAGGTCATAATGTTATTAATAAAATTTTCAAACAGGCTGAATCACAAAATGAACATTGCTGAAGACAGAATTTGTGACATGGAAGATAAGGTTCAATAAATCTCTAAGGACAAAAGCAAAACCAGGCACTAAAAACATAGAGAAAAGGTAAATCCAGATAGACAAAATAGGGTTCAAGGAAGTAAGATAATAATAGAGTAATACCAGCAGAAGAAAACTTTCTGAGCTCAAGGAGGATTCAAGTCTTTAGATTGAAAGGGTTCATTCAGACCCGAGCAGGAAACAATAAGAAAAAGGCACACATCTAGACATAGACTGAATTCAATAGACAAAGAAAGGATTCTGAAAGCTTCCAGAATATTAAAACTTGATACCAACAAAGAAATTAGAATTAGACTGGCATCAGGCTTCTAATCAACTGTACTGAGTGTCTGCACAAAATGGAACAATGACTGCAAAGTTTTGAGGGGAAATTTTAGGTATAGATATGGATATCCATGTAGGTATACTTGAAAACCAGAAAAAGTAAATAAACTATAATAATAAGAGAAATGTTTCTAGGTAAAGACTGGTAACCTGACCGTATTTGCTCTTTGCTGCATCTTACGCAGTCCCTGGCCCCCCCCCACAAAAAATTCGCTCAATCAATATTCTTGCCTTTATGAATGACATTCTGTTGAATGGAATGTAGAAGAGGCTGAATAAGGCCACGAAACCTTAACTGGGAGCTACATGCATTGCAATCACCTCAGCTATATGAACCATTAGAATCTCAGGCAGGAATTCTTGCTTTCCATGAGTTATTTCTTTTATACTCAAATGTAATTAGTTATCCAGTAATTAGGTAACTGGATACAGGTGGGTTCATTAATGAAAAGCAAGCATAGAGCTGGCTTATGCCTCCAAGACCTGAGCACGGCCGAATTGCACTCTCACTGCACTATGGCAAAAGCTCCACGACTCAGAAACCTGTCCCTGGTAACGTAAATGTCAAGGGAACAGAGGAAACACTGACTCCTCAAGCTCAGCCACTGTTTTTAGGCTGACCAACCTACTGCAACCTAATTTATACCTTGACTGTTGAGGACCAGGGACCGAGTGAGGAGACTGCTGGGGGCTCCTGGTTCTCTTAGGACTCTGTGTATCACTGCAGTTCATTCTATCAACTCAAATCATTCCTGCGGTATTTCAAAAACCTGAAGAGTACATATTAAAAAGTATTTTGTTACGTATGAAACACACATGTATTGTATCAAATATAGAAAGTAAATCCTTTTAAAATGCCCATAATTAAATTAACTGGGAAAAGTTTGTACTATCATTTTAATATGTATTCCTCCCATGTTTTACTTTTAAAAAAATCATTCTTTTCTGTGATGAAATATCACTAATATCTTTCCATGTCAATAAACATGCTTTTATTTCAGAAGTTTTTAGTACTGCATAGTTCTCTATTATATTGATATATCAAATTAATATAAACAAGATCACTATGGTTAAATATTTTGTATATTTTCAATAGAAGTAAGTCATTTTGTGAAAGCAAAATCTTAATTGACTAATAAGTCTCTAAATAACTTTCTGAGTATAGCATTAAACTCTTTCCAAATAACAATTTCTTTTGTCTCCATTATAAAGTAACAGTTATAAATTTTAAAATTATATTTTTATCTTATAATAGTCAAAATAATACCTATTTATAGAAGAAAATTTGGCAAATGTAGAAAAATATCTTGAAGGAAATTTTAAAATCCTAATCTCACCACACACAAACAAAAGCATTATGACTGTTAATATATTGTTAAGTGTTTAATTCTAACTGAAGAATTAAATTTCACTTTACCTTTGGGATTAACGGAAATTATTAATATATACTTTGTTGTTTTTTGTGTTGTCCCATTTCTTGTATTCCTTCTTTGTTTTACAATATTATACCTTCAAGCAATGATTTTAGGATTGTATTGTATAGATAAATTTTCTGAGTCCTTGTTTTTCAAAACTGTTTTTAATATTCCTTCACACCTAGTACTTTGAGTGCAAAATCCTAGTTTTATAATAATTTTCTTCAGAACAAATGAGCAGGAATAGAAGTGTTCTGAAAATAAAATATAGTGAGTGGTTGTTAGTAAAGAGCATTTGGGGACCAAGAAGGATTGGTTTACAGCAGGAAAAAAAAAAAAAAGCTCCAAAATGGGCAACAAAAGATAAATCAAAAGGTAGGTAGAATGTGAAAATCTTGAAAGATGGGTAAAAATTTTGACAATTTACTAGAAATTCTTGGGAGTCATGAAGGATATGAAGTGAGAAGGACTTTCATTCCTTAGTAGCATAATGTTCAAAATATAATAGGAACTTAATATCCGTTGAGTGAATGGAGAAAGTTTGACATTAGCCATATTAGGAGATGAAAAGCATTATTACTACTACAGGAAGTTTTAATGAAAACAATGAGATATTCATCAATCATGTGTAAGTTTCAGACACGATGTACTAAAAGAACACCACACACTATTTGCCCAAATATCTGAATTTTCCTTTAACACCGATGGATTTGAAATAGTTTGTTTATTCTATCACCACCAAATTTCCCATCTAGAATGGTTTCAGAAAATTGTAAAATGGTTCGTTTTTAGCTGGGAATATCCTAAAACATTTACCTTATGAATAGCAAATCCTAACTCTAAATGTCTCTTTCCAGAAGTGAAAACAATATGTTAGGTTGCTAAAAGTCAGATAACAAAGTCCTTTTAGAAAATCTACATTGCTGGCCTTTGTCTCTCTCTGCTTCAGTCTCCCTGTGTGGCTTTAAGGAAGTCGGTGAATTGGGATGCCTCCTAAAACCTCCCTACATGGTGCCTAGCACATCTCAAGCTCTCAATAAATATTTATAGGACAGATACATTTATATAAACACATTAATTGCAGAGAAGTAGTTCCATGAAACAATTTAGCCCTTGAATTTTTATGACACTTTTTACTTCCTGGGGGTGCTTTCACGTGTATTGTCCGATGAGATACCACACATTGTATATGGATGTTTCAGTTGTCATTAACAGAAAACCTGACTCAAACTGGCTAAACAATGATAAAGCACAAAGTTTCTAAAGACATTCAAATTTTCCAGTGTAGACTAACCAGGCAGCTTAATGATATCAGGATCCTCATTTTCTTTTCCACCTTCCAACATCAACTTCATAGCTGCTTTCCTCAGAGGACAGCTACCAAAAATAGAACTGGAGTAACATCCTTCCTCTTACATATCCAGTTGAGAAGTGTCTCTCCTGAAAATTCTTTTAGATGATGAAACAGTTTTCCAGAAACCCCTTATTGAGGCCTCGCATTGTTCCAAATCACATTCATTACATGTCGATTCCTGAATCAATCACCGGCCAAGGTGTGTTGCTGCTTTGATTTGCATTTAGTAAGCAGCGGTCACTCCTGGACCTCCGAGGGGCGAAGGGGCTGGGGGACGTGCCCATGCATGTGTGCATGTGGCAGGAAGGGGAGGAGAGGATACTAGAACAAAATCAGAATGAATTAAGCTAGAGAAAGGAAGGAAGAGATGCCAGGAAGGCATTCAACAACATCCATTCGGATCATTTTCTTGCTATCTAGTATGAGAATTCTAAAGCTAGATGATCACACTAGGATAATGATATGAGAGACTCAAAAATCTTTAGAACTGGAAGGACCAGAGAGACGCTTTAATTTAATCCTCATTTTTTACAAATGAAGAAACTAAAGTCCAGACCTGGGAAGACTAATGCCTTACCCTAGGTCACACGGTCAGTTAAAATAGAACTGGCAATAATGCTCCTCAAATTATGTAATGGCCAATTGTATTCCTCTTCAAAAATAAGATGTTGGCATTCTAGGTAAAGTAGGAGCACTCAGTTGCCAGCGTATGTTAATAGATTAATGATGAAAATACCTATAGCAGTTAACAGGTGATACTATAAATAAAATAAATGATTAGAATAGGCAATTTTTAAACTAAATAATTACTAATGGACAAATACTGTTGTTATTTGATTATTATCATTGTACCATAAAATTTAATTTTTTAGAAAAAACTTCTAGGACTCCCTCTTTACTGCAAAGAACTAGCCGCATTCTCTAAAAAATGCTGTAATATTGGATTCCACCCAAATCAAGAATGAGAAAAATGGGCAGGATTTATGACTAGTAGAACTAGAATATGCACAAAGCAAGAAAAGTATCAAGCATTTTGTTTCACAATAAGCCCAAATATTCCATTTGGAATTATTTATATGGTTTTTTTTCTATTTTCAAGGCCATTCTAAAATTTTCTATATTGTAAGAGCCATTAAAACTAACATAAACTAAGTGACTCATGAAATTATGGCCAAGAGATCTGATTTATTAAATGTACAGTTGGCCCTTGGACAGTGTGGGCCTTGGGAGCACCAGGATTAAGGGCATTGTCCACTGCCCATTGGGCACAGTTGAAAATCCAGGAATAATTTAGGACAGCCCCCCAGAGAGAATACTCAAATTCCCAACTGCGGATTAAAAAATACAGAACATATTTCTTTCTAGTCACAAAATAGCAGAAGGACAGAAATTATTTCCATGTATGAAATTAAAAGTTTATTGTATAAGAAAAAACCTCACCCTTGCCTTAAGTAGTTTCTATCTTATACCCCTGTTAACAATGTTAATTGTTAGTGTGCTTCAACCTTTCATGAAGCCATAACAGGGTTCTAAGAAATGACCATTGAAATATTCCAGAAATAAGTGAGATGAAAAAATTTAGCCATTTCCAAAGAAGAAAGGACTAAGAATACAATGTCTTTTAAGCCATTAAAACCTATATTAAATTACATTTGTTGTTATGATTCCCAGTCAGTGAATTTTTTAATGCACAACCTTCAGTTGAGAAATATTTACTGGAAATGTTTTATGTGACAAGAAACCAGGCATAAAAATTAAGTCACCATGCAGGAGGGCACCAGTTTTCATTACTTCGGATTTAACTGTCAAATAAAAACATCCTAAGCCAGAAGACATTAACATTAATTTTCTCATTATTCATTTTCTGCATAATATTTTTGTGATGATTAGATGCAAAAAATATTTAAAAGTACACATTAATCCTCTACTAAAAATACTAATAATGAAAATTTAAAGGTCAATCATTTAATGGTACAAGTTAATCTCTAATATATTCATCTGGAGACAAAAAGAATAAACATCAATATAAATTTAAAATGTGTCAGGGAGAGGGAGAATCCCCCTCTCTGTTACTCCTCGAGTTCATATGACTGAATTAATAATAAAAGTGACACAAAACCAGATTAACAAAAGAAGAAACAATTTAATACGTGCACATAGGAGATCATAAATGATGCTCAGAGAAATGATCAAAGCAGGCAGCTTCTTATGTTTTTTAGACAAAGAAACAATAAATTTGTGAGGATTTGACAGTACAAAGGAAGTTAGGTTTGAGTGCTCATTAGTAAGGAACCTAAACAGAAAGAGAGACTGAGGTATTAAATTAGTAAAGAAGCAACAAGGTTTGTTTATTCAGGCTTTTCAGACCTGAATTCCTTAACCCTGGCAATAAAGGTGACTCTTTCAGCCCCTGGGAGCAAGAAAGGCAACTTTCACATGTAGAAGTTTACTTCCTATATTTCGAGGAGACAAAGGAGGGTCAATGTGTTCTTGTACCAGCTGCTTTTCGAGTAACTAATTCAAAATAATCGATGTGCCATTGTGGGATATTTGGGATCTGTTTGCCCTGAGTCCCAACAAATGTATCGACACAAATTTGTTGTTATTATAATATTTAATATGATACATAATTATATAATCATATTTTCAAGTAATTTCTGTATACCTAGACATTTTATGCTATTTAGAATTTATTTTTAAAAAATTTATTGATTTTGAATTTAGTAGTTATTTTATGTTGATATTTTAATATATTACATGGTTATTTAGCAGTTATTACATGTCAGTGTTTCAAGCCTATAGTAGGATTCAGGCAAGAGAAATATCCATTTATAAATATAATTTTTAATATAAACTCAAGTAAACATGTCTAGCTACTATACACCTTGATTTTGAAAGCATTTTGTGAATTAGTTTTTATAATCAGCTTTAAAAAATAATTTTATTTTTCAATACAGTTGACATACAATATTATATTAGTTTCAGGTGTATAACAGCGATTAGACATTTTATATAATTTACAAAGTGATCACCATGATAAATCTAATATCCATCTAACAGCACACAGTTACTATAATATTATGACTATATTCCTTATGCTATACTTTAGATCCCCATGACTATTTTGTAACTGCCATTTTTTACTTCTTAATCCTTTCCCTTTTTGCACCCATCCTCCCAACCCCTGACTCAACTGGCAAGGAACCAGGTGTGTCCCTTGTGTGGGTTGTGTGTGCCCTCCTGTTGTTGTTGAGCCTGGATTGCTGTTGACACCTCAGTGGGAGGAGGGATTGACCATCAGGCTGTGAGGATTGACTGTGACTACAGTGGAGGAGCTGGAGTACGGGTGCTGACCTCATGGAGCAGGAATGGCTTTAGAGGGTCTCTGGCACCTTCCAAGTCTGCCCTGGGTATGTCATTTTTTGCATCGGTTGGGTGGTGCTCTGGTGTGGTCTAAAGCTGACCACCAGGTATGTTGGTTCTGGGGCTGCTTGGTATGAGCTACAAAGTGATCTGCAGATGGTTGACCCTTTGTGCTGGGCTTGGAGGTGCCTGGGAGGCTCTCAGCTGTAAACTGAGGCCAACTGCCATTAGTCCTGGGCTTGTGGCTGCTAAGCAAGAAGTGTGGGGCAGGCCAACACCAGATGCTGCTTGTTTGGGGGTTGTGAACCTTTGAGAAATTTAAGGAAAGTCCATAGCACGAACCAAGACAGACCATTTGTATTGAAAAACCACTATAAGAAGTCTGGGTGGGCTCTCAGTTTGGGTGCGTTAGAGTCTCAGGGAATTACCAGGGCACGGTGAACAGTGTTAGTTAGATTGATGGAGACTCAGATATGGTACCTGCAGCTTGGGTGGGGGGAAGGCTCAACAAAGGAACGATGGCCTCTGCCAGCACGTCTGTCTGGGAGAAAGTTGTCCCTCCAGCCCTCGCTCTAAAGCCAGACATTTCAGTTCCTCTCCTTAAGTCCCTGGTGCCTTTCTTGTTGCTCTCTCAGCACTAGAACTCAGAGAGAGCAAGGCTATCAATGATTAAGTCCATGCATGGACCCTTTAAAAGGAATGTCTTGGACTCCAGGAGCCTTCCATCTCACTCAGCCACAATCTCTGCTGGTTTTGACAGCCAGAAGTTATGAGGACTTCTCTTCCTGACACTAGAACTCCATGCTGGGAAGCATTGTGTGAGGCTGGGAGCCCTCACTTCTCAAGTGGGGACCTCTGCAGTTGAGATATTTCTCCTGATTCTTAACTACCACACGTGGGTGTGGGACCAGCCCATTCTAAGTCTCTGCCTCTCCTATCAGTCTCAAGGCATTTTCTTCTGTATATCTTTAGTTATAGGACTTCTGCTCATTTACACTTCAGACTGTTCAGTGATGGTTGCTCTGTAGGTTAGTTGTAATTTGGGGTTTTTTTGGTTAGTTGTAATTTTGATGTGATCATGGGAAGAGGTGAGCACAGCATTTACCTACTCTGTCATCTTGACCAGAAACCTATTATGATCAGCTTTAACATTTGTTCAGTTTTGCCAAAAAATGTGTTGTGTTTGGAAACCCAAACATACTAAGAAAGCAATGTCCTTGAACTACTTTTCTTAAATTTTAGCAACCACTTTAAGAGACACATGATAAAAGTACCCAAACTCCTTTAGTCCACTCTTGGAGGAGATGCCCACAGGATATCCTTGCCTGCTTTCCCTGCTAACCCTCATTGGTCTTTACAGAAATAAAAAAATAAAATTTTATTGTGTTAAACCTTTGGGATTCATTATATGTAAGAGAGGATCCCCCTTAACAGGAAGCCCACAAGTTCTAGGAGCACAGAATTCAGGGGAGAAAAATAGAAAGATATCCTTCAAGAATCAGTTATGAAGAATTAAGTCCTCATTATTAGGGTTTTAAAATTACTCCTGAGGGGAGGAAGAGAGGTGATAAAATATCCAGGTAGGTACCTCCTAATGTGGGAGACGTGAGCACATTCTCTTCACTTTTTCCACTGCAGCTTGGGAAAACTGCAAGTCCTTAACTCAACTGTCCAATTTAATGTGATACTGAAACAACATGGTACCACCCAGACAACAATCTAAGAATGATAAAGGAAGTTTTGATGCAGAGTGGTCTGAGCTAGGGTCCTTGTTTGTATATTGTACAGAAAATGAAGCCATTCTCATGGACCTATCATGTAGGTGGGGGTGGGAGGTGTCTAGGAAGTTTGAGTGAAACATAGACTAGGCAAGGCCTGAGATACAAAAAAAAAAAAAAAGAAGAAGAAGGCTGCAGATTTTTTCAGGTTTGTACCCCAGGGTTAGGTAAGTACTAAACTTCCACTGAAACAATCCATGTGTTTCACAATGGCATCACAGCACACCAGTGCGGTAAACTAGGAAAGAGTGAGGAGAAAGAGGAACAACACATGGGCCTAAGGCTTCTGCACATGCCCCATCTGAAGAAGAAAAGCGTTCCCTGAAGCCATTTTCTGATTTTAGAAAGGGGAAGCAGAGGTGTGCTTCCTGAAAAGTAAGAAACAACCATAAAAATAAAATTAGCTTAAAATCAACTTGTATAACTATCCCCAAATTGTTTTAAGTGAGAAGAGTCCAGAACAGTCTGATTTAAATTTTTCCTGTGCTCAACAGCAGTGACAATCTGAGAGAAAGAGATTAATTATAGATAATAAAGATATGTATTTGGAAAGTAAATTATCAGTTTGGAAAATTGACGAGAAGGCTGAAAAAGAGGGTTTGAAACAGGCAGTAATCAACTGACGCCCTGAGAGCAGGGACAGAAAGGACAGGCACTGCCCTGCAGCAGGTGCAGCCTGAGAAAAACACTCCTGGAAGTTAATGAACGCCGCCATTTTCAGCTTTTGTGTTCTGGGAAGGAGCATCATATTGGCCGAGCTTGTCAAGGGCCCCTCCCTTGGTAAGGAGTGGGCAGGTTACTTCATTAATTCTTACTCTGCATAGCAGGAAAGAGGTGACCCCTAAAAGGAAACTGTAATGTTCTATTTCTTGCAAGGTTTTTCTTTTCAGTTTTTTTTTTAATTGTTGTTCAAGTCCATTTTCCCCCCACCACTCTCCGTGCCTATCCCATCCACTCCCGCCACCCTCGTGCAAGGTTTTGTTTTTAAAAATGAAAATAAATGCTCAATAACCCAAAAAGGACTCACAAAGAGCTGCTTTACCAGACCAAACACACCCAAGGCTTTAAAAAAGGTAAAGTTTCTCTTATTTGTCTTAGATTCACCTTCCAAGAGCTCATTTCCTAGTATAAGATTAACAAAAGGACAATATTGACTCTTTTCAAGAGAACATCTTTCCAATCATGGTAAAACATAAATCAAGTTTATGGTCTTATCCTTCGTGTCACTTATAGCCTTGGCCTTTGCCTCCCATTTCCATCAAGACATTAGAGCACTGTAGTCCAACATCACTATATTTTCCAAAATCTGGGTTATTGCATTTTAATAAAAAGTCAAGGTCCAGGAAAAGTGTAGCCTCCTTAGAGTTTTCACACAGCTCCCTGTTTTCAGCTGATCAAAGGAAAACAGGAAGAACCCTATATAAGCCTTAATTATAAATTATTTGCCTCAATGTTTTTTTCTAGAAGAAACAATGTTTCTATAAGAACCACAATTTGCAAAGACATAGATGCAATAACCGATAATACCAATTTATAGTGGACAATGAAATACAACTCTCTCTTGCAAATATTCCCATTTATATAATTTCCATAAGGGCTTTTCCAAGTACCATAATTGAATACTTACTTTAAATATACATAGATTTTAAAACTAAATTAAGTGCTTCACTTTTTGCCTCAGAAAAATTGTCTTTCCCAAAGGTAAATTAAAGTGGCATTGGTGGAATAGTGGAGAGCACAGCTGCCTTCCAAAGGCAAATTAAAATTCCCACTTTAAACCTCTATACTTGACAAGTAGAGAACCAAAATAATGCAGAATATACATTATGTTCAAGTACATACAGAAAATTTACCAAAATTAACAATATATTAGTACATAAAACAAGTGTCAATGATTTTTTTTAATTGACATTATACAGATGTTTCCTGACTGTAAAGGAATTTTGTTAGAATTAAATTATGAAAAGAAACTAGAAGACCCTCTTATGTTTGGAAATTAAGCAATGTACTTCCAAAAAACCCTTGGATCAAATTAGAAATCACAATAAAAATTTTAAAATATTTAAATCTAAGTTGTAGGATGTAGCAAATCTGTGTTAAAGAGAAATTTGTGACCTTAAATGCATATATTGGGGAAAAAAGGCTAAAATTAATTATCCAATCTTCATCTCAAAAAGCTAGAAAAATAAAATTAAATCCAAACTAAGTAGATAATAAACAAATTCTTAAAAAATAGAACTAAATTAAAAATTAAAACCTACTTACCAAAACTGATATAGAAATATAACAAGAAATAAAAGCTTTTGGATATTTCTATATCTAATAAAGAAATTAAAATTATTATTAAAACTGTTAACACAAAGATAGTGCCAAGACCAAATATGTTTCATTTGTGAATTCTACCAAACATTTAAGAAAGAAATTATACCAATTTTATGCAGTCCTTTCCAGAAAATAATAAATGAGAACATGATTGACATAATTCTTTTTGTAGATAATTCAATTCTTCTTGCAGAAGACTGGAATGAACATTTCACAAGAGAATATTCAAATGCACAATAAATATATTAAAAGATGCTAAACTTCATTAATCATCAAGGAAATGCAAATTAAATCCAAACTATGGTATCATTCTACACACATCAGAATGGACAAAATAATTTTTTAAAATGCTGATGATACCAAGTAATACTGAGAATGTAGAAAAGTTTGGACTCTAATATCTGCTAGTAGAAATGTAAACTGGTGCCATTCTGAAAACCTGTCTGACAGGATCTAGTGATGCTGAATGAACATATGCACACCCTTTGAAAAAATAATTCCACACTTAGGGACCTGCCTAAGAGAAAATGGTGCGTATGTTCATCAGAAGACACGTACAAGAATATTCATAGTAGCATTAATTGAAATAGCCAAACTGCACAATTCAAAGTCCCATCAACAGAAAAAGTGATAAAAAATTCAATAATTCACTGTAAAGCCATATGATGAAATACAATACAAAATGCAAATAAACATCTTCAACAAGAACATGAATGATTTCACGTGCATATGTTGAATGAAAACAGTCAGACCCAAAATATTATTGTGCTAGCAGGTAAATATTAAAATAATCCAAGACTATTCTGGTATTAAAAGAAAGGAGAAAAGAGGTATTATTGGGAGGGGGCATGAAGACTTCCAAGGTTTTGACAATGGTGTATTTCTTAAATTGGGTGGTGTTCATGTGGGTATGTTTACTTTGTGATTGAGCAGTACACTTATGATATGTGCACTTCTCTATATGCAGAAATATACACTTTTTTAAGTTTTCTTTAAGAATATACTTCCAAGTTTTAAGTGTTCTTATTGTTTCTTAAGTAAATGTTCCCAAAAAATCCCAGAGTCTATATTCTCTTAAGGTCATTATGATTTTAAAAATATATACTAGTTACATGTTAAATGTTAACTGAATGGTTAAAACAGATGGTCAAAAATTGAAAAAAAATTAAAATCCAAAGTATATTAAGGTAATGGTAAATAAAATTACAAACTTACATAATAGACCTCTGCCCTGGTTGGTTATCCCAAAAGTACTTTTCTGTATTAACCTGCCAGATAAATAAATAAATAAATAAATAAATAACAGGCTGTGGTACTCTCTACACAGATGGAGAAACTCGTGTATTAAAACTCCTGACATTCACTTGGTTCATTTCGATGCATTTTTCTTTCACTGAAGGAAGCAATGGTGCAGGAAAACATTTGTGAGTAAGAAAATGATGGACACTTGCACATTTAGCCAAGGGATTAAACTAATGCAAAATAAAACAGAGGTGTTTTTATCATTTTGTTACCTTATAAAATATTATCTCCACTAATGAAACAGAAATGTGAAAATAAGTCAGAATACGGAAATTATTGAAAACAAACCAATTTAAAAATGAGGATTTTAAGCATTTGCTTTGAAACTATACTAATTCATTTCTGGTATACAATAACCCATGAGATAAAATTTAATTACTCCCATGGCAAAAATAAACAAGTTCAGACACAAACATTCTTTATCTGCAGACCCACCTAGGGCATTTGGTCTCAGCCTGCTGTTTAATACTTCTAATAGTCTTCAGGAGGGGGAGTACACACCAGATCCTTGCTCTATTTTCAGGATGTTGGTGCTGAGTCAAGCAAGGCATAGATCCCTGGGGTAGTAAGTGGAGAAAGAATCAAAACAGGACTTGAATTCCTTCAGACTGACTTACTCCACAGGAACATGTAGGATAGAAGGAAGAAATACTTTACATGGTATTTCACTCTGGTTTATTTTTGGCATTGAAGGTTTTTTTGTTTTCATTTATTTTTTTAATTTTTGTATATACAAGGATAGAAGGAAAGTTCAGCCCACTAAGAACTGGTGTCCCACTTTGACATTTTTGCCTCATTTTTCCTGGGTGTTTGTATGTTTAGTCAAAATCTAATTAAATATTAAGTTTCTTCCTGGTTCCCATATTTGAAAGAAAGAGGATGAATCCATATGATTGAGTAGACTAAGTTTGGGATTAAATCCTTAAATGATTCTTACATTTTCAAATTGCAAAATCTATTTTGAAGTTATTCTGCATTTATGAAACTTTATTTTGTTATATTAAGACTTTGCTTTAAAGGTTTATTAATATGTTTTTGGTACATTGTAGTATAAAATGTATGTGTATCTCTATGGCACTTACCATTGTGAATTATTTCCTCCATTAACCTTACACCTTAAAGTTGCAGCCAATGTTCATACTCAGCCGTTCCCAGGAAGCCTGGTGGATGCACTGCTAAATTTTTACTTCCTCCTTGATGTTTTTCTTTCCTAGCTTTAAGTCATATATCACTTGCTTTACTAGAACATTTTGAACAGGAAGTGTACTGTCAGGACATCATTAAAAAGGTGGTAATACTGATGGGATATAAATGGGGAGGTGAGAAGGAAGAAAAAAGCAGCCAAGCAGGAGATGAGAGGAAAATATTAGATAGTTAAAGTTTAAGTGACAACATGGGAGGACTCAGCTCAGAGTTACTCTTACTCCAATGCCTGGCACAGTAGGTTCTCAACAGTACAATTTGAATGATTAATGATTCTGAAAGCAAAACAAGGTGGAATGAGCAAGATCAAAAACTAGCTTGACCAATTACTATACGTAGAACCCTGGGAAGCTTTCGTAATCTTCTGAGCCCATTTTTCATCTATAAAAGGATGAAAATAACAAATAACATCCACCAAAAACTTTCACTGTAAAAGCCAGAAGACACAACATATGTAAGCCTTCCAGCCAGCACCAATAACTAGTAACCATCAATTAATGGTTAAGAATTATTATATTCTCAGAGTGATTGCTTATATACACAATTATGTACCTCTAATCAGGTGTGTAAAAAACACTGAGACCAAAATAAACTTTCCAAAAGGAAAAGTCATTATAAGTTTTGCTCATTTCAATATAACTAGTTAAATGTCTACTGTTGAACAGGTGTCATAACCATTTCCTGTTTTAAAAAGGGCTTTCCAGTGGCCTAAGAGGAAAAGTCATGACTATGGCTGCCAGTTTTCTCATCTGCACATCATGGAATGTCAGATGGTTCTTATATTAGTAATCGTTTTCTCTATGTCTCAGTTAAATTGCCCTACTAGTTATTATTTATTCAAAATAAGGAAAATTACATAGTCAGTAATAGTGATACTTATACTGTTTAAAAGCATGATGGGTTATGTATCTTGAAAGACTGGTATATGACTTGGCATTCTTTGTAAACTTAAAACAGATGTAACTCTTTTTAGCACCTAAGTCACATATTTGTTTTCCTAAATCGATAAGACTGTACTCACCAAGTTTGGCAGGATTGGCCCAGTTCTGGTCATTATTGTGGCTGTCACCTACAACTTTATTCATGGACCCTAGGGATTTATGTAGCTACAGGAGACAAACGAATGGGTCTGGTTCTTGGTGGTCATCACATTTATTACAATACCATTTACTATTATTTTCTTCTAGCCCTTCACTGGATCTCCAGACAAGCCACGGAGATAACCTTGACAGCTGTCCACAGCCACAGAGGACTCTCACCCACAGCCCCCAGAATCTTCCCAATAAATATACATAACCATTCCTTTCATTTAGAGAACGCATACCCAAGATCTCACAGAAACTCTTAAAAACAAACCCTCCATTCTCCTAATTCCTCTTCCTTCACCCATCTTTTCCCCAAAGGACCTACATGGGACTTGTTTATTTATTGCCTTTGAAACACAAAGTAGTTTTAATTTCCCTCAGGACAAGATATCTAGGAATAAATTGGCAAGACTATCTTCTAACAGTGGTGTGTTGAGTAATGTGAAGCACAGAAGGGAGAAAATTACTTATTATTGATTCAATTTTCTATAGAAGCAAGAACAGAGTTGAAGTTAAAATCTAAGTAGATCATCCTTCTACATAAATTATATGGAAGATAGAAAAGCCATCTTGAGTAATTAGAACAGAACAGAGCTCACAGTTAGGCCTGTGTGTAAGGTCTCTTGAGTCTATATCAGCCAGCAAATCCACTCCTATGTGTATACCAAAGAAAAACAAAAATGTATGTCCTCACAAAAACTTGTACCCAAACATTTATAGCAGTATTATTTACAATATCCCAAAATGGAAACAGCCAAATTTTCCTTTAATGGTGGATGGATAAACAAAATGTAGCATACCCATACAATGGGCTATTATTCAACAATAAAAAGAAATGAAGTACTTATGCATGCTACAACATTGATTAACTTTGAAAACATTATGCCAAGTAAAAAAAAGTAAAAAAAAAAACAAACCCACATGTTATATAATTCCATTTATATAAAATATCCAAATAGGCAAATTAATAGAGACCAAAAGTAAATTATTGGTTGCTTAGGGTCAGCATGGAGCATGTAGAGAGGTGGGAGCTTATATTGGTGGAGGAAGAAGAGACACGCTTGCTAACAGACATGGAGTTTCTTTTAGGGGGATGATGACACTGTCCTAAAATTAAATTGTTATGATAAGGCATCATTGGAAGTGTTTAATGGCATTTCCTATTTGAAATCATGGCCTGGATTGGACATTATTTAGCAAGAAACAAATGCATGCAACAACAACAAAAAAAAATCACATCAATAATACCTAAAGTTAGCAAAGTTCTGGCACTCATTCAGATGATTTATGATGAATCTGTGTTACTAAATAATTTAATTTACTTAGAGAATGAATAAAATATGTTTTAAATAGCAGCAAATGTTGATTTACATATTAATGAATGGGAGTTATATCTCAATGCACTTATATTATAGGAACCTACTTCTGTAAAAAATATAAAACATTAACAAAGTACAATGTCTATACGTTTCCTGAATGTGTGAATAGTTCCAATAAAAGACCTGGAATTAGCTTAGGTCACATTATCTATCAATGACCCAATCACTCTGCCCTAAGGGGTGACTTATGTTGATTGGTCAGGCCCAGGTAACTTCACTATTCTAGAACCAATGGATAAGGGAAGCTTACAAGAAACACATAGACTGACATAATAGCCAAGGCATTTTTTCCAAAGTAGTATCAGAACAGAAAATGGTTGACAAGAAAGTAAAAACAGCAGATACTAAATACGATTTTGAAAAATAATTCCTTTATTCATGTTGCAAAGAATGAGCATTGACCAGGCAATAAGCCCATGTAATTAGTTTGGTTGTGACTACAGATGTCCTTAAAGTGTAACATTGAGATCCATTTATACACTTATGCACTTAACTATAAAATTCTTATAATTTACTACACAAAGAACCAAAATTTACAAACTAGAAGGACCTCAAGTTCATTTGTTCCAAATCCCATGTCTTATAAATAAAAAAGCTATAGCACAGGGAGCCAGACTGACTCATCAAAGTCATATATATCATGGCATGATAGAGACTAAATCCAGCTTCCTCCATGCCTCCAAGTGAGCTAAATGGCATTTAGCATGAACTCAAATGACTGTAATACAATGATGAAAACAGCAAGCGTCATTAGAAAGGTACAAATAAAGTGCTCTGAGAATTCAAATATAGTAATCATCGTTGGGAAGGAGGCAGGCTGTGCATTTCGTCTAGATAGCTCAAACGTGCCCCTTTGGATGCTCAAACCTAATTTTTATATCATTTTATGTAAATTTTAAAAACTGTATTAAATTCTTCCCTGTCTTCTTAAAATAGCAACTGCTGAACATAATGTGGCCTTTATAATAACTGTGCCATCATTATGAATCTCTGTCTTTAC